>MU843029.1:12816-67003 GCA_030867305.1 Colletotrichum zoysiae | reverse complement strand
GGATTATTAGGATTATCTTAATTAATAGTAAACTAAGTAATTACTATATAGAATAGCTATATAAGCTATTAGAGAGTAGTAATTAAAGTTATTATAGGCTAAGTAGAAAAATAGAAGGGGAAAAATAGTTATTATTATTATAAGTAAGTAAAGTGTTTTTTATAGGTAGTTATTATAAGTAAGGAAGGTACTACTAAAATAGAAAATAACTATAAAGTAGGTATAGTCCTTTCTTTCTTATTATAAAGAAAGGTATTATATTAAAGTAAAAAAGAATAAAGAATTTAATTACTTTAACTAAAGAAATAAAAGTAGTTTAAAAGGGAAAGAAACATTATTATATTATTTTAAATAAGAGGTATTATTACTATTAAAGTAGTAAATAGGGTATATAACGTTTCTTATAATATTAGATATAATTAACTAAGTTTATATAGTAGTAGTAAGTAAGTTATAAAGGAAGTCCTTAAGTATTAGTTTTCTACCTCTCTTCTTACTATATTTAACTGTTTAATCTATTAGGTGCTTCTTCTTATAGTTAGAGATAAGTTAACTAGTATTAGGCTATAGATTTTTATATAGTTTCTATATATTAAAAGCTAGTAAATAACCTTTCTATTTAATAAGGTATTTAATTTCTAAATAAGCTTTATACTATAATACTCTTTAACCTATAATTCTCTCTACCTTATATTCCTTTATTCTATCTACCTTAACTAGTTTTAAAAGAGGTTCCTTCCTTTTAAATAGATCTTCCCTTTATAATAGCTTCTAGAGTTATATTATTAATACTATAGGATAAACCTTTTATCTTTCTAGTAGGTTAAGCTTAACTACTTTTAGTCTAATAATATAGGTAATAAAGAAAAGTCCTACTTATTATAGAGACTATTTCTTTTTAAGTTTTTCTAAAAGTAAGTATTCTTTCTCTAATTAAAAGTAAACCTTATTACTAATATTAAACTTAACCTTTCTATACTAGTTATTATAACGTTATTTATATATAACTTTAGTAGTATTAATTAGAACTAGTACCTCTAACTAGTAAGTCTCTCTAAAGACTTTAAGTAATTCTATAAGTATCTCTTTATTATTAATATACTTTAGTACTATTTTTAATTAGAATCCTAATATAACTTTATTTAGTAACCTACCTATAGTTACTACTAAAGAATTATTAAGGGTATATTAAAGTAATAGGAGTATCTTAGTCTATAAGATATTAGGGTTAGAGTATATATAGAAGTGTATAGTAATCTTAACTATCTAGTTTATTTATTTACTCTATCTATTAGTCTAAAGGTAATAGGCTATAGATATAAGTAGCTTTACCTTAAGTATATTAAATATAGTAGACTAAACTATAGAAATAAACTTAGGATTATAGTTACTAATAATCTCCTTTAGTAAGCCCTAATTATATATTATAAGTGTTTTAAAAATAATATAGGCCTAGTAATATACCTTATATTATATATTTCCTAATATAAGTAATACTTTCTTACTAAACTTATAAGTTACTATATAGAGGTAGTTAAATATATTAAAGTTAGGTAGCGCTTAAAAGTTATACTAGTTCCTAACCTTTAGTATATTAGTAATAAAGTCTATAGATATAGTGTAATAAGGCGTTCTTAAGGTAGTAATTAGCTAAAGGGAGCCTATTACTTTCTATCTATTAGTCTAATTCTTATAATATATAGAATAATAAGTAATATATTAGTAAACTAGTTTCTTCTTTTTAAGTATATAGAGGTTCCTTAGTTCTATAAGTATATAATCTATTTTAAAGTAAAACTTATTATTATAAGTAAGTTAGAATACTTATCCTACTAATAGCTTAAAAATATATAGTTTATAAGTTCTATTAGAGCTAATATAGAAAAGGAGTCTCTTACTATTTATTTCCTATAGAATTACTATAGTATATAGAGAGCGTTACTACCTATAAGGTAGTTATTTTTCCTTTAGTGCTTTATTAGGTATAATATACTTCTATATTTCTAATAGTATTTTAAAGATTTATTCTTATAGGGTCTAGAACTTCTTATTACTTTAGTACCTAATAATAATATTATAAATAAAATTATTATTAAGTTAGACTATAGTTATAGTAGTAATACCTAGTTAAAAAGGTTTATCTTTAGCTAACTAAGTAACTATACCCTAATTAGTATTAGGAACCTTATCTTTATTATTAATATCTACTAACTTATCTTTATAAAGGAAATACTTTATAAGGTCTAGTTATATTATAAGGAGTTAGAAGAGAGTATTAGGGACTATATTTAGCTTACTTAAGATATAGAATATCTTTAAGTAAAACTATAATAAGTAGTTAGTAGTATTAGTAAGCTTTAGGTTAGCTTTAGCTAAATCTATTATCTATAGGGATATATAGGTAAGTATAGCTTTTATAGTAGTATAGTTAGTTAGGATATTAACTTTATATTAGTTTAACTAGACTAATTTCTAAAGCTTCTTAACTGCTTATACTACTAAAGTAACTTTAGCTTTAGTAGTACTAAAACGTTTTTCTACCTTTATTATAGACCTTAATAAAAATAGGATAGGTTTAATATACTTTTTATCTATATTTATACTAGAAATCTTTTTACTATCCTATTTATAATCTAGTTAAAAGACTATAAGTTTAAAACTTAAAATATAAGTATTAATTTTAAAAAAGAGGGGCTTATTAGGATTATAGTAGTATTATACTACTTAACTGTATAGCTTCTCCTATAGAGTTTTCTATATATCTATTTCTTTAGGTAAGGGTTTAAATATCTTTTTAACTATAATTTTTATATAGGCTTACTAGAATATCCCTAGTTTAATAACCTAATTTTTATAGAGTTTAGCTAAAAGGTAGGTTTTTCTCTTTTATAGTAGTAATATAATTATATTAAACTATAGTAGTACTTTATATAACTAGCTGCCTATTTTAAAGTATATCTCTAAATCCTATAGACTTTTTAAAAATATTAATTTTTAAAAAGCTTAGATATAGTTATCTATTTTATATACTCTTTTACTATTAATAATATAGCCTAGTAATTTTATAGTTAGGAAGCCTATAAATAACTTTATTATATTAATATAGATTTAAAACTTATTAAGGATCTTTAGAACTGTTTTAAAGTACTAGAGATACTCCTTATTAGAGTTACTAAAGATAATAATATTATTAATATATATATAAATAAAATCTTAGTACTTAAAGAATAGTTAGTCTATAAACCGCTATATATAGGCTAGTATATTTTTAAAGCCTATTAACACTATATTTAAGTATTCTAGACTATATAGACTAATTATTACTATATAGTCTTAATATAGTAGATAGATCTCTAGTTAGTAAAAGAAACCTAATATATTAAAAACTATTATCTTTTTTTTTCCTTATAGGCTTCTAATAATATCTCTTTAATCTAGGAGAGGGTAGACGTTAGGTAAGGTAATCTTATTAAGAGGGTATATATTAACTATAATATATCTTTAGTACTTTATCCTATCTTCTTTATATTTCTATACTATAAAGACTAGGTAAGCAATTAGAGCTAGGCGCTATTACTACCTAATTTTATTATTCTTATATTACTTTTTATATTACTTATTAAGGACCTTATAATCCTTAAGGCCTAAAGGGAAAACTTATATATCTTAATGCTAATTCTACTAACCTTTTAGTAGGTTAATATATATTTTATCCTTATTAGCTATTAGAACTATTCTATAGTTATAGTAGATATAGTATCTATTAAGTAAAGCCTTAAGCTTTTCTATATAGATAGGATTATCTATATAGATTTTAACCCTATAGCTATCTTTAATAGTAAAATAGAAGTCTAGTTTTAATATTCTATAGGGGGGTACCTCTTTATATATTAGTAGTTTATTAGCCTACCCTTTATCTATAGTTTAGAATACTAAGTCTTTAGTAAGTCTAATATAGTTAATAGTTTCCTCTATTAGGTCTATAAAGTTTACTAACCCTATTTTAGTAAGGTTCTCTAGCTTATTATTTAAAATAATAATTATAGCCTTATTATTATCTATAGGTATAATTCTTTCTACCTTTATACCCTTCTTAATAGTAATAAGCTAGTTAGTATAGTTAAAAATTAGGACTAGCTTAGTAAAATTATAGTTAACTACTATATTTAGTATATACCTATAGTGTAAGTATATTTATTACGCTATAGGTTTACTACTTAAGTCTATCCTTTTAAAAAGATTAATAAAGTTAACTAGAATTAATCCTTATTTCTCTAGAGGGATAATAATAGTATATTAGGCTATAACTCTTTAAAGGACTAAAGCTTTTAACTTAATAAATACTAGAATTAAAATATTATATATTAAGTAGAACTAAACTAATTTCTTATTAAAGTCTACTACTATACTATAGTTATTATAGAATAATATACTAAAGAGAAGACCTATTAAAAGTCTATTAACTACCCCTACTGTAACTGTTATATATATCTTAATTAGTATTCCCTTAATAGTTTCTAGAATATAAAAGTTAAAAGTAACTTATTCTATTATTTAAAATATATATCCTACTATATTAATACTCTTTAGTTCTATTAAAGAGAACTATAGGTTCTATATAAACCTTATTACCTAGTTATATTCTATTAGGATAGTTAATACTCCTATATCTACTATATCTATATATATAGTATAGTTATTAAAGTTCTTATTAGCTCTAACTATAATTTTAAAGTATAATTATTTTTATTTATTCTATTTCTTATTATAGTATAAAACTACCTTAATAACCTCTTTTAGTTTAAAAGTAAAGTTAGTATTCTCTAAAGGTATACCTTTAGGTAGGTTTAATAATATTTCTTTTAAAGTTAAGGCCTAAGGTTTTAGTATTTCCTAGGTCTATAGGAGGTTTAGAATAACCTCTTAAGTGTCCTATATAACTTCTTTAAAGTACTCCTCTACCTCTTTCTACTTTAGAAGTAGTTCCTTTTTATAAAGGGTTAAAGGTACCTAAAGCTTTTTAAATATTAATAAGTTAACTAGTTAAGAGGTTATAAAGTTAATTAAGTTAGTTATTTATTATTAAACCTTATTAATCTCCTTTAAAAAGAAACCCTTATTAACTAGTATATTAATAATCTATATAGTATTAGATTTAGTTTCCTAAACTAGATATATATCCTCCTTATTATTAGGGTTCTATTAAATATACTTAGTACTATATCTTTAGGAGCCTTCTTATTCTAGTCTAATCTATAGTTAGTAATCTTAAAAACAGTAGAGAAGTTAGTTAAACTCTTTCTTCCTTTTTTCTTTAGAGTAAGAATATAGGGGGTAGCTTCCTCTAGGTTCTTAATAAGCCTAACTAGGCTCTTAATAAGCCTAGCTAGTGTTTTATCTAAAGGTTTATCCTATATTTTAAAAATTATTATAAAAAGGACGGCCTTAACTAGTATTATTACTCTAAAACACTACTTTATTCTATTAGAATATAGTAATATCTAGCTATAGAATTAATATATTAGTTATATATATAGTAATATCCTTTAGATATAAAGGTATTATCTTAAGATATCTAAAGTAGTATACTATACTTAATTATACTATATTAGTTACCTAATAATACTAATTAGAGGTATTTAGTCTAGTTATTTAGAATATAGGTAAGTTAGTTTAAAAAGTCCCTTTATTATAGCTAATCCCCTATAGTACTATATTATATATATAGATTAAGTTCTACTTTATCCTACTAGTAGCCTCTTTTATAGCTTTCTACCTCTCTTTTACTAAAGTAATATATATATCTAAAGTGTCTCCTTTATAAGGTTTATATAGAAATTAATAGAGTTAAGGTATAAGGTTATTATAAAACCTTATTAACTATTATTATTATATTTAGTCTCCTTATACCTTAATATACTTAAAGTAGTCTTATATAAAAGTATAAATATCTACTTATCTAGTTACTTTATCTATAAAGAAGTAATTTTTATATAGCTACTTATCTATATCTACTATAGTTAGACTAAACTTTATATAGAGTCTAGTAGTAATTACAGGCTATCTCTATATTTATAGTTAAAGATATTCTAAATTAGTAAGTTAGAATTCCTACTAATTATATACTCCTCTTTAAAGGTATTATAAAAGGTTATAGACTACTACTAGCTAAGCCTTAACCTTATAGACTAAAGCGTCTACTAACTAGATCTATAGTTCTACTTTATAGTAGTATATTATATACTAATTATAAAAGATAAGGTCTAAACTATATTTCTAAGTGTCTATATTTAGTTAGAAAACTTTAGTAATAAGTTAAGACTATTATAGTTAGCTTAGTAAAGCTATAGCTATAAGGTGTATAGCCTATAACACTTTAGTAAGCCCTACTAAAAAGTTAAATAAAATAAACTTAATATAAGTGTTTTTTAGTAGGTTATTTATTAAGTATTATAGAATTTATAAGAAACTATACTATTAACTAAAGCTACTAGATAGTAGGCCTATAAGTAGGGTTAGTTAGTTTAGCTAAAAGGGAGATACTATATACTAAACTAAAGGTACTTCTCTTAAGTTTATTAGATATTATAGTAAGAAGGTATACTAAATTATTTTATCTAAAGGTATTAACTTAGCCCTTTATATAGTTAGGATATTATCTTATATATATAGTAGAGTTTTAGTAAGCTATCCTAAAGTTAGTAGGAAGTATCTTTATAGAAAGGAATTTACCTATATTAGCTAGAACCCTAGTAGGCTATTCCCTTATAAAAGAGGCCCTTATAACTATAGGAACTATTCTAGTATAGTATATACTTTTTAAAAAGAGGGGTTATTTAGCTAGTAATAGGAGTAGTATAGTCTTAAATAACTTAGCTATTTTTAACTAAACTATTATCCTTATTATATATAATTTCTAGCTAAAGGGCCTAACTAAAGCGCTTTATAATAAGCTATATCTATTTAAAGGACTATAACTAAAGGCTAGTAAATTATAACCTATAAGTTAATAGTCTAGTTATAAAACGTTACCTAAAAGATTCTCTATAGAGCTTCTCTTACTATAATATTTACTATAATTTCTAACTCCTTCCTCTAGATTTAGAGTAAAGCTAACCCTCTTTATAGGATTAGTATCCCTTTATAAGTAATAATAGCCTTTTTTTTACCTTTAGATAGTTCTCCTATTTAGTATACTATTACTATAAGTAATTATAGTCTTTTTAGCTACTATTTCTTTAGTAGTAAAAGTTCTCTAATTTAGGTTATTCTCTTTAGTGTTATAGATATATCTGTTATTTATAATAACTAAAAGTTAGTTTTTAAAAGGATAATAGGTATAGCTATTAAATTAAGGTAGTTTTTAAGATCTAGGTAGAGGTAAGCTGTTCTAACAGCCTTTTTAATAGTATAAAGTATTAACTAAAGCTAGAAGTTATTACTTTTTATATCTAGTAGGATACTAACTATCTTTTACTAATTTTATTTAGTAAATTAAGGTAAATCCTTATTAAATATTACTAAATAGAGGCTTTTAATATCCTCTTTTAGTAATTTAGGTAGGACTATTACCTAAAGGTATCTTAAGGTCCTCTTAAAGAAAAGCTAGAAGTACTATATATTAAGAATTTAGCTAGGCTATAATAGTAGTTATTATTTTAAAACTATTAGCTACTATAGTAGTATATAGTTAAATAGGGTTAGAGTAGAACTTTATAGGAATTTAGTAAAGTTTAAAAAATATTTTAAAGCTTAGATTAAAATAGTTATATTACTACTTAATATAGCCCTTCTAGCAGCTGTTTTAGTTCTAATAGGGTAAATAGGCTATAGAGGACCTTAGTTAGATATAACTAAAGTAATATAAAGAGATATATAAAAGCAGTAAACTTAAGTAGAGTAATATAGGTAAAAGGAAGTAGTAAAATAAGTAATAAATAATAGGTATAAGTAAATAAGTAAATAAAAGATATAAGTAGATAGTCTTATAATAGTTAACCTTCTTAAGGGTAAGGTCCTTAAGAAGGGTAACTATATACCTATAGTTATATAGTGTTATACGTATTCTATATATAAAGCTATCTATAGCACTTATTCTTATAACACTAATTCTTATACCTACTAACTCTTAATTAACTAATAGCTATACTATTTAAAAGGGCTTAATAGGTAGTATAACTACCCCTTTAAATTAAAAGCTTATAGTAAAGTAGATATTTACCTTACTATATAGTAGTAATAGAGCTATTACTACAGCCTATTACTACTATAACTATAAAGGTAATAAGGTCTATAATAGGGTAAATAGGTCTAAAGTAAATAATACCCTTTATATAGGCTCTTTAATACGTTATATAGGCTTATTATTATTATTATTACTATTATTACTATTATTATTACTAACTTTTTTTCTTTCTTTAGCTAGCCTATCTACTTCCTATAAAGGCTTTATAGTGCCTTTTATCCCTACTCTTAATAGTAGGGCGGCCTTTTTTAGTGTCTTAAGGATTATTATTAACTTCTTTTTTAGCTGCTATACTACTAGGCGCTTAATAATAACCTAACTACCTATAGGCTAGCTAAACGAGGTGCTTCTTACTAGTAATACCCTAGGACCTAATAATAATTTATATGCAGCTTTACAGGCTTATATACTGTTAGCTAGGGGTATAGGTAATACTACCTCTATATTAGTAGAGGCAGTAGTAGTAGCAGCTTTCTTCTTCTTTAGTAGGGCTATTACTAGCTAGTAATAATAATAATAATAATAATAAGCTCTTTAATTAAGGCTATTTATAACAGTATTTTATATAATATTTATAGTATATATAGTCACTTAGTAGGGTAACCCCCCTGCGTAACCCTAACTGGGGTGGTTAAGATACAGTGGCCGCTGCACGGACGAAAAGTTGGGTTTTTGACACTGCCAACGCAACAGACTGTACATAACTCGATATGACGGGCAGGGGTTGTTGTAACCTCGGCCTCTTCCGCACGTGTAGGCCAGGGAAAAGGTACAGGGGTTGATTGCGTGAGAACCAAAAATCCTATGGCTCACGCAAATCAGCCAAGGGAGAATTGCGGAATATTGGCCGCCAGGCTCCGGATAAGCAGCTCTGGGATGATCCCGGTCATTCCTGACAAGCTTTAGATATCCAACATACCACTAGCAGGGCTTAGAGAGGTTGCCACAAGCCGCTCCAACGGAGAGGCCAAGAGGCTTTGTAAACCATGTCGTTGGACGAGATCTTCCACCTTCAGAAACAGACTCCCGGGTCGTATTGTTCTGCCGATCCTTCCTGACTTCGTGTTCAAACCGCCGCAAGGAGGCGGTCCCTTCGACAACGTCATGCCGTCCGTATGGCGTCGTTACGAAGTCGGCGGACAACCGCCTTTCTCACCCTCTTACTCACGGCCACCTCGTGAAGAGACCTCGCCCTCTCCCTCACCACCGCAAGCACGCATTTCCCCATGATAACGCATGCTAGTCTAAGTCCGGCGAGGCAATTTCCCCCGGCATCAGCAGCTGGACCAAATCGTCCGTTTTTGGCCCACTGCGCCTGTGTATTCTCGCCGTAGCTGAGCGGCACAGCAGGCACACAAGGGACGAGGAATCCAACCACCCAACGACGATTTGACAAGGGCTACAGGAACCAGAGTGCGATGACCCACTCAGAGTGTCCTATGCAAGCACGACTGACGGCGTCTCACGGAGCGAGTTACCCCCCCTTGCTGTTCTCAAGCTGCCGCATCAGGTAAGCGCCCTTCGCAACCCTGCACAAGACGA
Organism: Colletotrichum zoysiae; assembly: GCA_030867305.1. NCBI lineage: Eukaryota > Fungi > Ascomycota > Sordariomycetes > Glomerellales > Glomerellaceae > Colletotrichum > Colletotrichum zoysiae. The sequence continues at coordinate 57,216 of MU843029.1, read as the reverse complement.
CCGAATCCCGTCGGGAACGGGTCTGTTTTACGGTGGGTAGCTTGAGGTCGTGTAGGGCGAGCCGCCAGCGCCGCCGCAAGTTACTACATGCCAGTTCTTCTGCCTGTCTACTCGGGCGTTCTCATGATGGAGCCAGGCAGTGGTTGTGCCAGGGGTCGTTCAACAACGTCGATGCACGGTACCCGGGGGCGCGGCAATGTGGTCGCCCAGTTGCTAGGCAGACAGCGGCGATATGAGAAGACGTGCAAGGCTCACACACCCCCCTTCGAGTGAATGTGGCCAACGATACATACATTAATACCGCGGCCGTGGCCCTGTGGTCCTGCCGAGTAGTTCACTTGTATGGTGCTTGCCAACTCGGGGTCTTCCACTGCCGATCAAAGTTGCACTCGACGGCTTCGTCTGTAAGTCAAGCAACATCATCGCTCACGTCACGTCCGTGACGATGAAGTTCACCACCCTTTTCACTGGCCTCCTGGCCGCCGTCACACAAGTCCAGGCCGCTGCTGTCATCGCTCACTTCATGGTATGCCCATCCCGCTCCCTCTATGACCCTACAACTAACACTGGCAACCAGCTCATCAACACCTTGAACTACACCCAGAGTGAATTTGAGGATGACTTCAGGCTCGCCAAGGAGGCTCACATCGACGCCTTCGCCCTCAACATGGGCTTGACGGACCCCCATACCGCCGAGGCCCTGGAAGATGCATTCACCGCCGCCAAGACCGTCGGCTTCCAGCTCTTCTTCTCCTTTGACTACAACGGTGGCTACGTCGGCGGCAAGCCTTGGCCCAAGGAGACCATCCTCGCCATGGCCGACGAGTACTTCAAGCGCGACGAGTACCTCAAGTACGCCGACAAGCCCGTCGCCTCGACCTTTGAGGGCACCGAGAACGCCGAGGACTGGATCGAGATCAAGGAGAAGACGGGCGCCTTCTTCATCCCGGACTGGTCGTCTATCCCGCCCGAGAAGGCCCTGGACCTGGCCGGCGGCGTCGCGGACGGCCTGTTCAGCTGGGACGCCTGGCCCGTCGGGGATCAGGACATGACCTCCAAGGGCGACGCCGCCTACGCGTGGGCCTTGAAGGGGAAGCCATACATGATGCCCGTGTCGCCGTGGTTTTACACCAACCTCCCCGGGTACAACAAGAACTGGGTCTGGCGCGGTGACGATCTCTGGTTCGACCGGTGGACACAGGTCATGGAGATCATGCCCATGTAAGTTTGCCCCTCTTTCAGGCCACCTTCCCTCGATTCCAAACGGCTGACATGCTTTATACAGGTTCGTCCAAATCATATCCTGGAACGACTACGGCGAGTCCCACCACATCGGCCCCGTCCGCTCCAACGCAATGGAAGCCTTCGATGTCGGCAAGGCCCCCTTCAACTACGCCCTCGACCACCCTCACGACGGCTGGAGGCACACCCTTCCCTGGCTCATCGACAGCTACAAGGCCGCCGTCCAGCCGGCCATCAGGAACGAGTCCCTCACGACGTGGTACCGCTCCTCGCCGGCCCTCGCCTGCAAGGACGGCGGCACCACGGCCAACACGGCCGCGCAGTCCCAGAAGGTCCTGGCCGCCGCCGACGTCGTCAGGGACAAGATCTTCTACTCGGCTCTGCTGACCTCCGCGGCCGAGATCACCGTCTCCGTCGGGGGCCGGGCGCAGAAGGGCAACTGGACCTCGATCCCCGAGGGCGGCAAGGGCATGTACCACGGCAGCGCCCCGTTCCTCGGCACAGGCGACGTCGTCGTCTCGATGGCGAAGTACGGGATCGAGATGGCCAGGATCGAGGGCAAGCCCATCTCCAACGAGTGCCCCGACGGCATAACGAACTGGAACGCCTGGGTCGGCGCCAGGGACGCGCTGCACGTCGAGGACCCGAACCCCGCCACCCCGACCCAGACCGGCGACGGCCCCAAGATGACGGCGAGTGGCGACGATGACTCGGCCGGTTCTTCCTTGTCGCGTGGCAGCCTCGTCTACGTCATTGCTGCTCTAGCCGGTCTGGCCGTTGCTGGCGTGGTGTGATGTGATGTGCTCACTTGACGATACGACGCGCATCAGCACTACATTACCTCGCCGGTGGGAAAGGGTCGCGCAACCTGGGTGCTCATGTTGGAGACGCCGTCCAGGCCAAACAGGAACCTGGTTATGACTCAAACATGAGGTCGAGAATATCTCCGTGAGTACTACCTTTGGAGCTCCTGAATCTATCCAAATGACTAATGGACTGGCACTATAGAACGCACCAGATTGCTTGTGGGTGCTCGCTTTTCTTTCTTCGTATTTGCTTCAGCCGGTGTTGCTCTCATGACCGTGTGCTTGACGAAGGGTCTCGGGCCTGACAAGAGGAAATCCAACTTTGATGCTTGATGATATGTTTTTGGTGATGCTTTCTACTGTACGATACTTATACCCCCAAATAGATGCCCGGAAGAGATGGTCGGACGATTTGAATTAGATTTATAATTATATAGATGATCAGAGTTGGATGTTGGATGCCTGCTTAGAATTCCATGAATACCACAGTAGTTTACCACATTACCTTCGGCTGATGGCACATGCCTATACGTGCGCCTTATGCGATAAGGCGAGACACATATATGCGTCATGTCTCGACGGGCTCTGAATCGGGGAAGATTATCATCGAATTCTGCTAGCTGTATCTCTCAGACAATATCTTGCCACTCCAAGCAAGCCGGCACGATGTGTTGTATCATTCCACTAAGAACTCATCGCGAGAAACCGACTTGCCGAGAATGCCCCCCTATCACGCGTGGCTTGGCCTTGAGCTGCCCAAAGTTTTGTATTAAAAAAAACACCGTGAATCCGACCTCTTGATTTATGCCTAACAATGCAAGCTGGCTTTTGCTTTGGGGGCCGCGTTCACAGCATTTTTAATCGCCCCAAAGACAATGTCCCGGTGTCAGCCTTATAGAATCTTCACAGCATTTTTACTCGCCTAGATCTTCACTGCATTTTTAACTACCCCCAAGACAATATTCCAGTACCAGGCCGCCCGCCCTCGGTGAACCCTGCTCACCGAGGCGGGGATCAGCATCCATGCAGCGTGGGGTTCAAGGTTCCGAGCCACGAGCTGCCTTTCCGGGAATAGGTACCGTACCGTACCTACCAGTAGATAAGCACCGCACCCTCGAACAGCGGGTATCGGATCGGATCCTTCATTCTTCAAAACGAGGGGCGCCGCGGACGTCATCCGATCTCGCATCCTTCGTCTCATTCCTCAAAACTCACAACCCCCCTCTTCGACCTCACAGACAGACACTCATCCGCATTACACTCAACTCGCATCGTGAGATCGAGACGCTCACCCGCTCGAGTGAAGAATGCATTGGCTCACCACCGCGCTCATCCCGGCGGCCGCCCTTCTCTGGGACCCCGTGGCCGGCGACCCTACGCCAAAGTATAACCCTCTGCCGCCCCTCCGCGAACAGGCCCGCATCCAGGACGCGTGGACGGCGGAGCGCAAGGCGGGCATCCCCGCCCTTCTTAAAAGGCACGGCGTCGACGCCTGGGTGGTATGTTGGAACCGCGACCCCGACCAAGAGGCTGCTGGAACCCGCTGACACGCCCCACCCCTCCAGGTCAGCCAGCGCGAGTACGCGGAAGAGACCGTCTTCTGGTCCTTCAAGCCGGCGTCGACCTTCTCCGCCCGCCGCCGCACGACGTGCCTCTTCCTCGCCGAGCCCCTCGCCGCCAACTCTTCCTCCTCCTCCTCCTCACCATCCTCCGAGGGCGCCCTCCCGCGGCAGCCGGGCTGCATCGTGGGCTGGACCGCGGACGTCTGGGAGACCCTCAAGGCGCAGCTCGAGGCTGCGGACCCCGCCACCATCGCCATCGACGCGCACCCGGAGATCGCCTTCGCGAGCGGCCTGCACGCGGGCGAGTACCAGGCCATGGCGAACGGGCTGGGCGGGGCGTGGGCCTCGCGCATGGTGGTCAAGCCCGAGATCGCCGTCGAGTTCATCGCCACCCAGCCGCGGTCGAGGCTGCCGCGGTACAGGGAGGTCATGGAGACGGCGTGGGCCATGATCGCTCGCGGCTTCAGCGAGGCGGTCGTCGTCCCCGGGAAGACGTCGACGGAGGACCTCGAGTGGTGGTTCAGGGAGGAGATCCTGGCGCACAACTTCACGACCTGGTTCCAACCCAGCGTCAGCGTCGTCGACCAGACGCTGCCCTGGGACGCGAAGACGGAGACGCAGACGGAGACGGGCGCGGCCGAGGGTGTTGGGGGCCGGGTCATCGAGTATGGTGACATGCTGCACGTTGATTTCGGGCTGACCGCCATGGGGCTGAACACCGACACCCAGCACCTTGGCTATGTGCTCCGCCCTGGCGAGGAGGATGTCCCCCAGGGCTTGAAGGACGGGCTGAAGAAGGGAAACAGGCTGCAAGATATCGTGAGGAGAAACATTGCCGTCGGCAAGACCGGCAACGAGATGCTCAAGGCTTCCTTGGGGGAGATGCACGCCGAGGGGATCCAGGGGCGTGTTTACACGCATCCGATCGGAGACTGGGGCCATTCTGCAGGGCCTCTCATCGGTAAGCCATGTCCTTGAGCAAAGCTACCCCTCCTTCCTCGAACCCCTCCCATCAAGCCCGTGTCTGTCCTGAAGGAGCTGCTGATCTAGCACAGGGATGACGAATATGCAAGAGTACGTACCGGCATCCGGCGAACTGGTCGCCGTTCGCAACATGTGGTTCAGCGTCGAGCTGCTGGTGGAGCACTATGTCCCCGAGAGGAACCAGACGCTGTGGTTCGCCTTGGAGGAGGACGTTTACTGGGCCGGCGAGGAGAAGGGATGGCAGTGGGTGTACGGGCGGCAGGAGGAATTCCACCTGGTCAAGGCCGTGAAGAGGCAAGAGACTATGGAAGAGCTGTAGGACGTGTGCCGCAATCATCACGGATCTGGCATTCAATGGAGAGGGAGAGGGCGAGAGAGAGAGAGAGAGAGAAATGATAGAATGCTTGCTGCCGAAACCAAAGGGAATCTATCATGAATTTTTTTGCTTTTAAATGCCCGTATTTACAACGTCCCAATCCTGAACCCCTCACGCCTTGCCGTTCTCCCGCTTGATCGGCGGCAGCAGGCTCTTGGTCATCTGTCTGGCGTGCTGCGCCATGGTCGCGTCCAGCAGGACGATGGCCGCCATGGCCTCGACGATGGGGATCGCGCGGGGCACGACGCAGGGGTCGTGGCGGCCCTTGGCGGCCAGCACGCCCTCCTCCTCGCCGTCGTAGGTGGCCGTGGTCTGGTCCTTGCCGATGGTGGCGGCGGGCTTGAAGGCGACGCGGAAGTAGATGGGAGCGCCGTTGGAGATGCCGCCCTGGATGCCGCCAGAGTAGTTGGTCTTGGTGGTCAGCTTGGAGCGCGGGATGCCCATGCGCTGGGCGTCGGCGGCGAGCTCGGACTCGGGGGCCTTAATGAAGGGGTCGTTGTGCTGCGAGCCGGGGATCTCGCAGCCGCCGAACCCGGAGCCGATCTCGAAGCCCTTGGTGGCGGGGATGCTGAGCATGGCGTGGGCGAGCTGGGCCTCGAGCTTGTCGAAGCAGGGCTCGCCGAGGGCGGAGGGGGGGTTGCGGATGACGCAGGTGACGGTGCCGCCGATGCTGTCCTCGCGCTCCTTGAACTGGCTGATGAGGTCAATCATCTTCTCGTTGCTCTCCGCGTGCGGGCAGCGGACGGGGAGGAACTGGTCGACGGTGGCGCGGTCGACGGTGTTGAGCAGCGACAGGAAGGCCGGGTTCGTCGACGGAGACGGGTGCTCAGGGGTCGGGGGGAAGAGGTGGCAGTTGCCGACGCTGGTGGTGAAGGCGGTGATCTCGGTGCCGTAGGCTTCGCGGAGGTACTTCTCGGCGAGGGCGCCGGCGGCGACACGGGCGATGGTCTCGCGGGCGGACGAGCGGCCGCCGCCCGAGGAGGCCTTGACGCCGTACTTCTCGAGGTAGGTCCAGTCGGCGTGGGAGGGGCGAGGGTACATGTCCATGGTGGAGTTTCCGTAGTCCTTGGGACGTTGGTCCTCGTTCTGGACGAGCATGCCGATCGGGGTACCGAGGGTGACGCCGAACTCGGTGCCGCTCTGGATGATGACACGGTCCTTCTCGTTTCGGGGCGTCGTGATGGAGCTCTGGCCGGGGCGGCGGCGGTTCAGCTGGGGCTGGATGTCGGACTCGGTGAGGGCCATGCCGGGCGGGACGCCATCGACGATGACGCCGACGGACTTGCCGTGGGACTCGCCGTAGCTGCGCAAGAGGGCATGTTATGTTAGTCTATTGTGCCACAAGAGACGGACGGGAGGAATTGGGCCCGAGGAGGCGACGCACGTCGTGACCTTGAAGTAGGAACCGAACGTCGACATTGTGTGGTAGAGAAAAGCTTTGGAAAATTATTTAGGCCGATATTCGGTGACTCAATCCGTTGTCTACAGGTATATGTAGGTAGGTACTTTTTACTAGGTACGTATCTATGCGGGGTGGAGGGGTCTCGATGATGTAGTTGAATTGCCCCGTTAATGAGGTGGGTCTTGTGTCTACAGGGGTAGCCGCTCTAACCAGGGGTGCGGATCCTGTTAGATGCAATTGAGTGAGAACTTCATCTCAACGCTTCACATATCCCTTCTGCAATCTCACTGCCACACACCAGAACTGCTGGGGCGCTGGTTGGTGTTGTAGAACAAAATCGCTTAATCACCATCTCAAAGCTTTGAAACTAGACTGGACAGAGTCACATACACTACATCGTTCATTCCCGGACTTGCTCATCATCTCTTCCAATAAGGGGCTCACCAAAATGTCTTTATGAGCGCAACCACAACTCAGAGTATGAACCAATCTGTAAACCACCACCGCCAATATTGACAATGTCTTCAACACGCACAATACCGCGGTTAGTCTTCCGCACAGGGCCGTCAATACAGCGGCAAACCCACCACCGGACCCGCCTGTTCTCCGCCCTCGCCGCCTCGCCGTCGTCAAAAACCCAAGTCTACGTCTCAACATCGCGCTCCCCTTACACGAACCTCTCGATCGAGCATCACCTACTCCAGACGACACCCTCCGACTCGACCATCTTGTTCCTCTACACCAACCGCCCCAGCATCGTCGTCGGCCGCAACCAGAACCCGTGGCTCGAGGTCAACCTCCCCAGACTCCAATCCCTGGGCCCCGGCGGCGGCGGCGAGGACGTCATCGACCTCGTCCGCCGCCGCAGCGGAGGCGGCACCGTATTCCACGACGAGGGCAACGTGAACTACTCCGTCATCTGCCCGCCCGCAAACTTTGACCGCGACACGCACGCCGAGATGGTCGTCCGCGCCCTGCGGTCCCTGGGCGTCGAAGGCGCGGCCGTGAACTGCCGGCACGACATCGTCATGACCGTGCCGCCCCCCTCGCCGTCGGGGGCCCCCGCCGAGACGCGGTCCGCGGACGGCTCCGCGTCCAGCGCGACCCCGGCGGCATCGTGCGCCAGACCCAAGGCCGACGCCGAGAACACCTTCAAGATCTCCGGCTCGGCGTACAAGCTCACGCGCCTGCGCTCGCTCCACCACGGGACCTGCCTCCTGTCGTCCCCGAACCTCCCGCGCATCGGCGGCTTCCTGAGGTCGCCCGCCGAGCCCTTCATCAAGGGCCGCGGCGTCGAGAGCGTGCGCTCGCGGATCCGCAACGTCGGCGTGGATGACACGAAGATGTTCGAGGACGCCGTCGTGAAGGAGTTTGGAAAAATGTATGGCGACTTCGACGTGCGGGCCGAGCTCGGGGACGATGATGCCCAGGGGGAAGAGAAGATCCGGAAGGGGATGAGAGAGCTGGAGGTACGTTGAAATCCTGTCAATCTCGCTCCGCGTTGGCATCGCCCGCCTTTCATGGCCATGAACATGTCCGGAGCGAAGGCAGCCAAGAACCTCGATAGACTAATGTGCAACGCAGTCCCGAGAGTGGGTCTACGGCCAGACGCCTCTCTTCACCTTCTCGACTCACCCCTCGGAAGACGACCCTCGAGAACGTCCGCAGCTTCCAGGCAACGTAAGTGAACTGCTCGCTTGCACCCCCTGAAATCAGAATTCCTCTAGCCTTTACCACCCCAATTTCCCCTTCTTCGAAAGACCATCCAGCCAGGTTGGCTGACCCGTTGCAGTTCAATCTCACATTCGAAGCCCGCCACGGTCTCATCCAAAAGTTCTCCCTGTCCGGCCTGCCGTCCGGCGGCGGCGCGAGCAGTCTCTCAGAGATCATGATCAATGCCCAGATCTGGGAGATTGACGACTGGGTGCGCCGGCTCAGCGCAGGCGGATTGGACGGAAAGGACTCCTCCACCATTGGAGAATGGCTAAACTCCCTGCTGGGAAAGAAGGAGAACGCATGAGCGCCATGGAGAGTTACAACTACGTCGAAAAACGAATCAGTAGACCGTGTACGATATGTTTATAGCTGGATGTATATTGGCTGTATAGTACGGCACCCCATAGAGCAGCGCTGTGGAAGGTTGAAGCATAGACTTGTTTCATGCTTTATGGAATGTGTTCAAGTCTCCCTTATGATTCTTTCGTAACACCGAGACGTCGTCATTCTCGATAGCAAGTTTCATCCACCCACTGCCTAAAGACGAAACCATTCCTATGGAGGATCTATGAAGGATGACCGTGAAACGCCAAAGCTATATCCGCTCAAATATGACCCATTGCTCTCCCTCGTTGGCCAATTCCTTTCCCGCAATTCGGCTTGGCGAGTGTATAACGGCTTCTTCGTCACAGCTTGCCTGAAGCGATCGCGGCCTCAAGCTCGGTGACGGAATACAAGTACACGGACAGGCTCAATCGTCGGCACCTTTAGAATAACACACGCCTTCTGATATTTCTTTCCAAGCGCCTACCAGGACCATGCAGCGCGCACAGGCAATGCGCCGCTCTCTTCCTCCCTAGTGCGTCATATTAAAGACGCTCATCAAGCGTCCTCGACGCCCGTGCTGCGTCTCCGTGCTAGCGGCCAAGTCTGCGCCATCACGTGTCCGGACCAAGACACGCGCGGAGGTTGGAGGCTGGAGGATCAGAAGACGGGCCATGGAGGAGGAGCGGGAAAGGCAGGCAGAAGGCTCAGATGCCTGCCGGGCGCATGGCCGCACGTCCAAGACATGCTTCCCTCACAGACCCAAGACCTCTGGCGCAATCTCCAGGAAGCGTACCTCGCGCGAACCATTCGATGTTCACGACCCCCTTCCCTATGCAATCTCCCGCCGCGCACCTCCTTCTCTCCAGATGGTCTTCGCCTCTGGAACGAACCTTTGCATAGCTAGAAAAAAAAAACACATGCTTCCTCACGTCATCAAATCTCCCCTTCCTCTCGCCCGAGGAAACAAGTCACGGAGGAGGGGGGGGGGACACAAGCCGTAGTAGGGATCAGATCATAATCGGCAGCAAGTCCAAAAGAAACCATCTATACCACTTACGTACCATTTACACTACACAGCGTAATCCGCATGATGTATCCAGGCCGCAGGAAAGGACCCTCCGTCCGGAACAGAGCCGTCCGGGAAACCCTGTGGCGCGTGGGCACCGGGCAAACGGGCTTTCTCTCTCACACAAGGCTCGTCGTTCCGGGGGAAAAAGCACGCTTCACACTAGCCAGTAACCCCAACGGACACGAGCATTACTCCCGGAGCAGTCTCCGACCCAGCGTCGCAGGAGTGTGGTGTGTGGTGGGAAACCCGTATGCGACGCCAGAGGGCCCTCGATCGCCACCCCTTCCCCCAAAAAAGAGAATCCAATTCTCAACTTTTCCATCACGAAAGCAGGGAGGGGAAAGGGGGTGAGCGTGACGGGCGGGCATCGACGACTAAGGACGACGGAATAGTGCCTTACGGAAGGCTAAGGCGAGGGGGTGGGAGGACTGGCGAGTGAGACATCTCCAATCAGAACTCCTCTGCCGGCTCCAAGGGTTCGGCGTTGCATCAGAGTCTCAGTAGCGTAGTCTCGAAGCTGCCTCGCCACAGGCTTGAATCACAATTTCCCTGTTTCCCCGTCCATATGGCTCCTCGTGTTTGTGTTGATCCCCGCTATCTCACCCTCACACACACACTCTCTCCAAATCGCGTTGCCTAGCCTCCGATCAGCCACACTGCCCCGTCGAAACAGTGTCTTGCGTACGTGTGCATATGTATGCCTGTCTCTCGTTTTCTTTCCCCTCTTCCCATCACCCGCCCATGCCCGCGTGTAAGCGCGTCGCACCGACGTCGTCACATGCTAATGTTCGAAGGGGCCCACGGCAAGGCAAGCTAGCCAGAAACAAGACGGAAAAGAAGAAATCATAAATAAAAAAAACAAAGGAAGATAACAGGGAGACGAACCCGCGAAACCAGCCCGCCCTACGCGCACGAGGGTCGTTGGATCAGCCCCGATCATCACACAGGTGGCGGGGATAGCGGACGAAAAGGAAAACGAAAAGCACAAGGACGCCAAGGACAAACAAGACCAGAAGAAAGAAGGTGTGGCTGCAGGAGACGCGACTGCCAAAAGGACAACCGGCGCTGTCTGTACTCGTCATTGCTCTCGCAAGCGCCCTCCCTTTCCCTAGCCCCGTGGGTTGGATGGGCAGACATGAAGAGAGACATACACACATACACAGAGATGGAGAGAGAGACCAAGCAGCAAGGTTGCACCTCCTCCGTGGCACACACAATGCAAACCGACACAAGACCGCCGTTCAAGCCCCAAAGCCCCCAAGCCTCTCAGCTTTCAAGCTCGTGGGTGGCTGGGTCTGGAATGGCCCTATAAGCGCCCCAGATACCGAGACGTCCGCAGTGCGGAATGGAAGGAGGTGGAGGGCCAAGGAGGACAGATTGTGCGATGGTGGCTTCGTATCGTCGTCTATCGACGCCCTGCTTGACTCCTCGGCCCCCGCCGCCACCCCCGTTTATTCCTATCTCCGTCGTCGTCGACGTGCCTTCACATGCGTTTCTATTGTATCCGTCCACCACGGCGGCTACCAGTGGCAGGCACATAAAACATCACCTCAACAAAACAGGTATTCACACCATTCTTACCCATCTCCCGCCCCCTCCCTGTCCTTCTCTGTCTGTCAGACACGCACAGGCGAAGGGGAAAACAGTCGCCTGTGCAGCTCCGTCCCGTTCGGTTGGGATTTCTGCAGTGATAGGGTCATCCGCCTACCCACTTACGCAGCGTCCACCCCCATCCATCCATCCGTCCAAAGGCCTGTTGGAGCAGGGTGGATGTAACCGTGACCTCATCTCCATGTGCGCAGGTGATCGGGGGAGGGGGCGGGAAGAAAACTATTGTAAGCCTGACGCTGGTCAGCAAATAGTACGTAGGACGGAGATATGTTTGTTTTCTCATCTCGACAACGCAGAGAGGGATACGGGAAAACAAGAACAAGAACAACAACAACAAAGGATCGTCACCGTCGACCTCTCGGCAAAGTCCCACCATACGGATCCTACATAGGCCCCAGAGACGCTTTGGGGCCAACCAACCAACCAACCAACCAACAAGGCAGCCAACCAACCAGATGGGCAACGGGGAGAAAATGGGATGACGTGCAGGATGAGGAACGCGCCCGATCACCGACCCAAGCGTGCAACGCCGAGCAGGCTGCTAGTTCGTGTGCCCAGGCCTGCAGCAGTGCCTCCGCCGGGTTGGTTGGAGGGTTGGAGAGGAAGAGAGACAGACAGAGAGAGATTGGGGAAAAGGCACTGTGATGACCTCCATCCTGCTCTTCCATCCCAACCGTCACCTTTCCCCCCCACCCTTGGTTGCTGCTAATCACTGCGCGGCGACCGCGCATGTGAGAATAGATGATGGGTCGATAATCGGCCGAGTCTGGGGGAAAAGAGAAAGGGAGGAGGGGCGGAGGCGTTTAAGATCACGCTCTCCGTCTCTCACCCTCTTGTCTGAGCTGACATGGCCCGACTTTGTTCTTGTTTGTCTGTCACACCGAACCCTAGCCTTCCCCGGCCCCGTGGTTGGCCCGTCATTATCTCGAATGCTTCCTCCCCAATTCAGTCTTTTTTTGAAAAAGTGAAGAGGCGTCCCAAGGCCAATCCGGAAGGGAGGGGGGAGGGGGCGCAATGCCCAAGACATAAACCCAGCGCGGGTTGCATCGGGTCTCCCGGATGACCACAGCAAAAACGCGGAGCAAAAAGGCAAGCCACGGAGGAAGCAGAGGTGAGTCCCGAGTTGTCCACCCTGTTTGATTCGTTTGGAGAGAGGACGGCCACACACCCACCGGCCGGGTTAGGACGGAGGTGAGGAGGGGAAGGGGGGTGAACTGCCCGGTGTGTCAGGCCAATCGCATGCCCGGAGCGCTTTGATATACCAGATGCGAAAGGCCGAGAGGGAGGGGGGGGCAGAAAGGCCGCTATGGAACGTCTCCTCCGGTCAGGGCCAAATCGGTGTGATTCCTCGTAGAGTTCCCGAGGGGCAGCGGAAGAGCAGGAGGAGATTCGACCACTCGGGCGCCCTCTCTGTCTTTGTCTCACTCTCACTCTCACTCTCTCTCTCACACACTCTCTCTCCGCATTTCCCTCCCCCTCCTCTTAGGTACTTCTTTTTGGAGGGGGGCAGCGCAGCCCGCCGTAACTTTCTTACCCCGGATTCACGTCCTCTGTCTCTGGAGCAAGAAAGAAAAGAAAAAAAGCAAGGAACGGGGATGGTGCTTGGGGGTTGTTCCAAGCCGTCGCGACATGGCGCGCGGCCGTGGAAAGGGATCAACCCTCCAGGTCGAGAAAAGAGACTTCCGAGCCGCCCACGAAAGGCCACTGACGAGTCAGCCAAACGGAGCTTTAGTCCGGAGTGATCAGCCCAACCCATTCCATTCCAACCCAGCCGGCCTGATCCAAAACGGGCTACACAGCACTAGCTTCCTTTTCCTACTCCTCCTCCGCCCCCCCTCCCCATCCCAGATTGCCAGCCGGTCGCGATGAAGGTTGAAGGCTGAAGACTGAACAGTACGCGTTTGATGTGCAGACATGGTGGGCCGGCTGGCACTCTGCGCCGGACAATGATGGCATGATGAGTAAAAAGGGGACCAAGTGACGTTCAGACGCTTCCGAGGGGGGGCCGGAGGAAGGGGGGAAGACAAGATTTATGGCTGTCACTAGGTAGTCGACGGTTTCCGTCTACCTACTTTCCCCAGACGTCTGATAATTTGACAGATATTTTCTTTCCCCTTCCCAACTCTCTCCCGCGAACTTTGAGCCCGCACCCGCCAAAGTGTGGGGGAGGCGCGCGAGCCGCTAGATGACTAGGTAGAGGAGGCCGGGGGGGGGAGGGGGGTAAAATCGCACAGATAACACGGGGGAGGCGGGGAAGGAAAAGGGGGGGTATTTCTGAGACCCGTGATAAGCACATGTTAGACTAAGGAGGGTATTAACGTGCAAAGGGGATTTTCTCCAGAGAGGAAGAGAAACAAAAATAAGATAAACGCACAGTGGAAAAAAGAAAAGAAAACAACAGCAACGCAAACACGGGGCCTATCAATGCTTCCCTGAGACGACAGAGGTTCAAAAGACACGGGCGTTCGATTGTGAGCAGTCACATCTCCGGAAATCCTGTTGGGGAGAGCAACACGCACAAGAAAGAAGAAAAGCTGGGGTAGATGAACAGGGGATCGATAACGACGACGATCCTGCCGTGTGTTCGCCTCCTCGCGTCCATGTCCTCGTCGCTCGTCTTCGTCGTCCTGGTATCCCTCGCGCGCGCGCGCACGCGAGAGAAGGAAGAAGAAGAAGAAGAAGAAGCCATGCCAAATCGGCGATCCAACCCCCTCCCCCTTCCCCTCGAGGCTGAGTGCGAGTCGCAGACAGAGCGAGTACTACCATGTATGTACGAATAGACATCGGTTTCCGGCCGCGCGTACCCAAACACGAGTTGATCGACGGCCAACCTTGGATCTCGGGGCTCGGGCTCGGCGTCGGCGGTTGCGAGTGGGAACCGTTTACAGCCGGACACGAGGGCGAGAGAGAGAGAGAGAGAGAGAGAGAGAGAGCGTGTGTGTGTGCGTGTTTTTCAGGGAGCCGGCTGCTTGTACGTGTATTTCGCGTACTGTCACGATGACATCCAAGCACCGGGTATGAATCGATGCTGCCCGTCTGGGCCCGCCTTAGCTCCCGTCAACCTTTTTTATATTTTTATTTTCATTTATTTCCATTCATCATCTTTTTTTATTTAATCAATTTGTTCAAACGTACTGGAGGATGATGCGTGGCTGGTTCATGCTTATGCATTTTGAGACGGATAGCGATGACGACGATGACAACTGAGGGGGGTACTGCGCCCGCTCGCACCCGGCGTCGCTTGGGGCGGGTAGAGCAAGTAAGCAGAGGCGGCGCAAAATAAATTCAAAAAATGTCACAAACGACTGTGGCAATTTTTTTTTTGTCCTTCTTCTTTCTGGGACAGGGAGGAAGACAGGGAGCACCGGCCAGTCGACGATGGCCGGCCTCCTCCTCCTCCTTGTGCATACTTATTATCGTGCAGCTGGTTCGAGTAAGAATAATAATAGCCGAGCCAACTATAGCAAGGGGAGGAGGAAGAGAGTGAGACAGAGAAAGATACCAGAAAAAGGGTCGACGGCCGGCACTAACACCAAAGTAGGACAGAAGAGCGGGCGCAATTTATTTTTATTTTTATTTCAATTTCTCCAAATAAAAAAGTAAAAAAAAAATCCCCCAACCCATCGGCTATCTAGCCAGGGAGCTTGGCTGGTTTACCTCCTCCGGGGGGGGGGGGGGGGGTGATTGATTGCTGTGAAACGGGACCAGGCTGGAACGAGGCGGTTATTGAAGGGGATTGAAAAAGGGGGGGGCGGTCGACGACGAAGACAACGACGGCGACCCTTTCTCCGCAATCAGACAGCTGGGGGCTCGTCAGTCTGGACCGGCCCATTTTGGCGTCCAGACCGTACGCCCCGTGGCCAAGAGGGGAGGGGGGAGACCGAGAGGGGAGAGGGGAGAGGGAAGGGGGGCACGCGCCCAGCAGGGAATGCCAAAGCGAAGCCATCGTGAGATTTTGCATGTAACCGCTCCGCGCCCAACCAACCTCCCCTTCTCCTACCCCTGTCGTCCTGCCACGTCGTCGTTTTCTTTTCGGGTTCACTGCAGGAGGCGTGCCGCCGGTGTGCATGTCGATGAAGGGAGCAGGAGGGGGCACGATCCGTAGCCGCATCCGAAAGGCAGTAAGTAGCAGTAACAGTAGCAGTGGCAGCAGCGGGAGCGGGAGCAGCAGCCGACAGTCGGTCGGAGGCGGCAAGCATCGTGAGCTTCACATTCTTTGCTTCGGTGGGTCTCGCGAATCTTCTATGGAGACGCGGTAATGAAGGAGACAAAGGGGGCGGGGAAAGGGTTCCCCCGTCCTGTGCTGCTGTGTACAAAGTTTCTGTAGGTAATCAGTCCTTCATGCACTGGCCCCCCAGGCCCAGGGCCCACGATGCACCCCGTCTGTTTCTCCTTCACTCCCGCTACCGAGCCGGCAAAAAGGGTCCATTCTCCATTTTAGTGGCGGATCCGGCTGTTCGAGACTGCTTACGAAACCCAAGGCTGTATGCTCAGGTATCTTTACATGGTGCTAACTAGTCAGTATCCGCAGACGAGTCGAATAATCATACATCGTGTGCTTCAACGATGTAATCCATGGGTGCACCAGGGGGGGGCGAGGCGGTGTTGGCCGCCGTTTGGTTGGGGGGGGGATATGCGTAGTCGTACTGTACGTGCGTGCGAGATCATGTATTGGAGCTGTGGAACGACTGCTGCTTCGCATTGGGTCGTTGGGATCTCAGCAAAGAGGCGGGATCGCTGCATCACGACAGAGGGATCGAGAAGGAGATAGGAGAGAGAGAGGCGCCATGGTATCGTTAAGCGTTGGTCCGTGGCAGACCTGTCTCCTGGGGGGGCAGACGAGATGGGGCATCCCGTCTAAGGTAAGGAGGAAATACCTACCCAGCGAGGCATCTCTTGTCATGTACGCGCCGATGCATCCGCCCGATCTGATCTAACGCAAAGTTGAGACCGAAACGGCCCGGAAGAAACGAATGGAAAAGCGAAGCCCCCGATTACAATTCTTTCAGTCTGTCCTCTTTCCACGGCAAGGTAGGACTCGATGACAAGACAATGATTCCCCGGCAGCGTGACGGTCCGGATAGAGGAGGGGGGGGGGTGAAGTCGGAAATCGCCATAGCACACAAGGTGAAATGGAAGATAAGCCCCGGAGAAACTGTCGCTCGCCTTTTGGCCATCCTGGAAGCGCTCGTGGCCTTTTGTTCCCTCGTCCGAGTCAAGCCCACGTTTGTCCATGGCCCGCCCGGCCGAAAAGCGCCGGGCTTGTAGGTAAACGTGCCGGTCAGGTTGTTCTGCAGGGACACACACACACATGTATCGCTGGTCACTGTCGGCTCCCGCCCTGGTGCAAAAGTCTGGACGTCGGACTGATTGACGGGCAGACGAGGCCCGTGGCCCGAACGGCCTCCATCTTTCTGACGTGAAGGGAGCGAAGAACGGCCGACGGCATGCAGGTTCCATGCTACCCTCTCTCTTTTCCCGAGGCTGATAGGTATGACCGGCCGTTGAGGCATGCTAACCTGCATCTGGCAGTCGGGACGGAACATGCTGCTCCCAACTCCGATCACTTCTGGTTCCCGCCAGTGCGCCATATTGTCTGGCTGTGGTAGTAATTACAGCGCATCTATCCGTACCCGCGTGCAGATGCCATTGCTTGAGGCGGAAGAACGGTCCTTGGCATGCCATTGGCAGTGGGTAACAAGTCGCTCGCACTTTGGGGGCGTTGTCCCAGGGTTAGCCTCTCTCCCCTCCCGGGTACCATGCCTTGTTAGTGTCCCAATCGTCTTGAAGAGCAAGACCGCTGAGTGGTGTAAGCTGCATGGACGGTGGAGACATTCGGGCCTCAAAGGAAAACAAGAAAGGAACCCATACACCAACCATGGTGACCACCGAGGGACGACCCGCACTGAGGGCGTGAAGCGTCCGTGTTTCCACTCGAGGCCGTCAACGTTGATGGCGGCTCCATGACCTGGTTCCACGACGTCTCCCGCTGCCATTCTTGGAGGAGGATTGGGGCAAGGTTAGTCGGCTGGCTGGTTGGTACAGTAGCATACATACATGTACGATTAGTTTGCAAACCTTGGTAACCCGTTGTGGCATGAATCGAATGGATGCCGATCAATTGAGCATCTGGGCAGTCGACCAGGCGCGCCTTGGGTCGTAGGAGACGGTCCTGGAAAGCCAGAAGCTAATGGGGCATAATGTCGTGCAAACCCAATAGTGGAATCCACGGCGGCAATACCGATGGTGGCGCAGAGCTGCGATGCCGGCCCAAGTTTTCTGGACTTGAGTCGCTCCTCAACGACGTAGCAAAGGCAGTGCCAGGGTCCATCCTGAATCACCTCGTTTGGTTCTGAAAAAGCCGAGCCTGATCGATCGATTGATTGATTGTGTCAATCCACTGATGCGCACATCTTGGCCTGACGGTGGATCTTGTACGGGCCAGCGTGTATTGTATGCGTACCTAGTCGTGTTGATCACTTCCTCTGCTGATATGGATAGGGTGTAGGTTCTTCGACCATCATCCGATGAAGGCTCGCCTACAGGGAGCCAAGGAATGATAACGGGAAGACCAGCCGGGAAGACAGGCTGAGACAGGTACCCATATGGTGACAGCAAGGGTCCTTGCGGTAAATCCAAGGCTGATGATGCTTCTGCCTTCATCGCTTCTCGCGAAGCATCCAGGCACAAGAGCAGGCATTTCAGGACAATACTGTAATGCTCTGTCCAAAGTACACTCTAGCTACATGGCTCAAGAGGGTGAGGCCAAGGTGTGTGTGTTGCAGGGGTTAGGTAGGTAGGTATCAGGCCATCAAAACGACAGCGGCGCCAGCAGGTCTGGCCGTGCCAGCGCCAAGTCTAGGATCGTGCAACTCGAGATTGTGTGGGATCGAGGATGGAATGGAACGCCCGCATAGCCGTCGTCATGTAGTTTAGTAGTGCACACTATTCGTACACGCTCCGGCTGCATCCTGCACCACGCCGGTATCCCGAGTGCTGGGCTGTATTGCCGGGCGTCGGCCACCACCGGCAAGAGAGAGAGAGAGAGAGAGGCCTTCACGTAGGTCGGTAGGTAGGCAGGTAGGTAGGCACAGACAGAGCTCGACACTCGCAGCGCATGTGGCATGTGCTAGTCGGGCGTGGTGGACATACAGTACATCTGCAATGGCTCACTCGCCATTCCTTTTGGCCAGCCCAGGTTTGGGGGATTGCTAGGGCTTGCCGCATTAGGGTCTCAACTTTGGCGTCCAAGTCGAGCGCAAAAGGAAGCATGCAGGAGATATGCAGCTCCGACGGCCCAGGCGGCCAATGGGGGTTGCGAAAGTCGCCCTGCATCTCCCAATGTCCCATGCCGTCGATTAAGCCAGGAGCTAGCCAGCGTCGCATGTGTCACTGAGCACGTTGCAGCGATCCGGAGCTAGCTAGCTAGCGACGAGCAAAACATGCGCCCAAGAGGGAAACTGGACCAGTGCCGAAGAGCAAGCAGTTCCGTCGACGAGTGCTTTAGCGGCGGCGAGGCATTTTCGTCGTCGTCTACTTTTACATCTTTTTGTACCACCAGGCAGGCCTCTCTATTCTGGCCTTGCCGCCCCCGGTTGGTGTGCGGTGATTACTACAAGAGACGATTTTCCGTCCGTCGTTATCGGTGCTGTGTCGGATAAAGAAAGAAAGATGGGACGAGCGCGCTTCCATATGCATGCATGCTCTTTGTGTGTCGCCGGGTGCCGGAGCGTTGGAGGCTCGCGGACGCAGCGCAGCAGGCGACGACGAAACGTCGAGAGGTCTGGACTTGGGTCTGTCGAGTCTCCGCGCCACCCACACGGGTCGGTAGGTCATCGACCACGATCTGGTTCCAGTGGCGGTAATGCGTTGTTGGTCATGGTATGAAGGCGGGGTCGGGTTGGGCGTGGTAGACCTGGTCCTTGGATAAGTGGGTAGTTTAGTCGCTCGCTGCCGCCCGGCCGCCGCCGCCGCCGCGGCGATTACAAGAAGCCTAGTGAATTGCATATGCCGAATGCGTAGCCCGGATGGTGGAGGTGGATAAGAGCGGGAATTGGTGGGAACATACAATACGGCAGGCAGGTTGCCGGCATGTAGTGTAGTGCACAGAGTGTAGGTAGTGTAGTGTGTCGGGCGGGAGTTGGGCTCCATGGACATGGATCAATGGACTGTTGGACGTCAACCTGGAGAAGACGGGCTGGGGCAGACATCGGGTTGGGACTCAACGCGAACCCGGTCGTCAGGACACCTAATGGTAGAGTGCTTTGTTGTAACTTATCGCCACCAAACAACTTGGATGATGTCCAATGGCAGCAAACCAGAACCAGTGTCCGGCAAGGTTGGGCCGTCGGTTCTCCTGTGGTGTGTTTGCGTCCGTGTTTGGTGAAATTGTTGAACGCGTGGAACGTACAAGGTAGCATACCTACGTGAGTGAGTGTGTGCGTGTGTGTGTGTCTGGTTCCCGAGAGCGTCGTTGCAAAGTAAGTCATGGGTGTCCGAAGGGGCCAGCGTCGCAGACGGACGGGGACACGAAGACATGGGAGAGACGAGACAGTCGAGGGGGCGGAAAGAAGGTCGATGATGTCGGACCGGCGCAGTCTGTCACTGCCAGCAAGTAAAGTATCGCGAGGAATGTTGTCTCTGGCTGAATGCGCTGGGGAAAAAAGGGTCCGATTCTGTCCGTACTTTGCGTGCCTGCCGGCGGGTGCGCGTACATAGGTAAACTCCTAGAGAGGGCTGTACCTAGGTACCTATCTGTACTACCTACCTGTGTAAGGCAATAGCGGAGGCGGCCCAACACTCACTTGTTAAGCCAAACAAAACGAAGGAAGATACTTTAAAGGAAGAAGCAATAGATACCTAGGTAGGTAGGGTGGAATGTTTGGCCGTGCCATCCATGTACCCGTAGATTACCGTAGGTACAGTACGTAGTATTGGGTGTATGTAGGTACAGAAATGGAGCGTGGGAAGGAACCTCTCGTTTCTTTGCCTCATGTCAAGTAAAGCCAGGCAAGAGCGAGCGAGCGAGGTAAGATGTGAGGCAAGAGGGAAGGAATACAGAACAAAAATAAAAATGGATGAACAAAACAGGGGTGGATAGATAGGTACGTGCCCCGTCGTCGGTCCATGTCACGAAAAGAGGTGAGAGGCTCCATCGGGCCAATGACGAGTTGCAGATCATGGCGCGATAAGGTAAGGTACCTGGCCGGAAGTCTCTCTCTTTCTGTCTGTCTCTCCTACAGTAAGTACGAAGTACATCGTACATAGAGGACTTTCTCCGTTGCTGCTTTCCTTGTCCCTGCCCTGATCCTGATCCCGTCTGGCGGCTCCACTTAGGTTACGTATCTTATCTGCGCTGACGGCAGATACTACGTACCTGTGTACGTACCTAGGTAGGTACGTAGTGTCCGTACATACACGTGTAGAGAGAGACCCCCCTTTGGTATGAGTAGGTAGTGAGCGGGAAGCAGCGCGCAGCGTCACAACGAGACGCCTTCTCAGGGAGCAGGACGGACGGGTTAATCTGTGTCTTTTCTTTTCTTCTTCATGTATACATATATGTACATACATACATCGTAGGTAATCCTACGGTTACATACATACGTTCGCTTTGGCAGCCATAGAACTGGCGCTCAGCAGCCTTTGCCCCTGTCGTCTGTCTGTCTGGCTGTCAGTCCTTTCCCTCCTCTCCGTCCGGCACTTCACCATCAACATCACCAGCCGAGAAGGACAAGACAGTCCAACACAATATGTACAAGACAAGACGGTAGGGAAAGGCGAAAAGTCGCTCCACCAGCCCACTGCTCTGCTGTTTCGCCTGGGCTTGGCCAAGACACCACAGCCTGCTTGCTGCTCGCTCGCCCGCTAACCCCCGCCAGGGTTGTGTGTGAGTTGTCTCTTTTTTTTTTCTTTCTTTCGGGAGCAAGCAATCGCAAGGCCCCAACGCTTCAGAAACCGGAGCATAGTATCCATCCAACCATCCACCCGTTCGCTGCGGCAGGTCAGAGGTTAATACATCGTAAGACGGGTGATGCGACAGTACAGCGCAAGTGTCTCTGGGTATGTACCTACTGTGTACTGACAGTACCGTACAATACGTACGTTCCCTCAGTGGTACATACAAAGCATGTGCGGCTACCGGGATCCATTCGGTGTGCCTGGTTCCAAGTTCCAAGTATTCGTTTCCTGCTTTCTGGACGGCCTCGATTCAAGGTGATCGAGATTGGGGGGGGGGGTGAAGAAGGGGGGCTTTGGCGGAGCAAGGAACCCGAAACATTCAAAGAAACTAACAATAACAGCAACACAAAAACTGCCAGCATTACGGTCGCGATGGGAGCGGCATCACCTTTGCTGCTGCTGCTGCTGCTGCTGCTGATATGACCAAACTTATTTTCCGTGGATGGGAATGTCGAATTCCATGTGATTTTGCTGGCTGGCAGCTGGCTGACACGCACCCCTTGCTGGCTTTGCACGACTCGTCTGGTTGAGCTGAAGCAAACCGACCTGTCAGTCAGTCTTGGGCCGGATTGCTTAGACTTTGTCTTTTCCTTTTCTAATTCATGCCACGCGCCACGGACGGGAGCGAGAGCGAACCAGACATTGCTGCAGCATGAGGTTACTCTGGTGGGTGGCATTGAAATGATAGAATGTACGGATACCTACCTACCTACCTATCTACGTTATTTATTGCTATTACTTTCTGGCCTCTGGTTTATCCGCCGTCAACGCATTGGGCAGTCAGTGCCTTGCTATGCTGTGCTCGGCGCAATACCATATACGATGTACGACGTGTTTCTTGGAACGGACGTACCCGTATCCGTATAAACATCCTACATACATGATACCGGTGTCAACAACCTACTCGGATGGGCGTCGAGTGAGATGTCTGTCTGCAATGCTCCAGGTGCCGACAAATAACCCAGTGAACGTGCCTTCCTTCCCATCTCGGGGGAGACGTATATGTACCTTGAGTACCTATGGCAAGTAGGCAAGCAGGTAAGGTACCTACCTAGGTACCTTTCTGAGCGAGCCACTGGGCTGTACGTGCGCCGCTCGCTCTGTGCGACCAGGTGTGGATCTGCACATGTTCCTTGTGATGGTACGATGTAGATAAGGGATAAGGCGTCAGAAAGAGAGAGGGAGAGAGAGAGAGAAGGAGCCTGTGCGGATACACTATCCACTCACCTCACACCGACACAACGCCAGCCCCAATGAAGCAAGGGGTCCACCAGAGATAGCTGCAGTCTTTATCGTGGCCAATCAAGAGCCCGGCGACCCCGTCCGGATTGTGGCCCTTCTCGCTCTTTCCCCTGTGCAGCGCAGGTACGTACCGCATGCAGGCCCTGCACCCAGACCCTTTTCTTTTCTTTTTTTTTTGCTGCCTTTTTTTTTTTTTTTTTTTCCCAATGGCTCCCATCATGCCGTCTCCTGCAACTTGGCTGCGAGGGAGTAGGATGCGAGGGAGGGGTAGGGTAGGGGAAGGGCGAAGAGGACGAGGACGAGGAATAAGGACAAGAAGAGGACGTACTGTAATGTACATAGGTAGGTAATCCACTGCGCGCCATTCATTGTCCGCGGTCTCTCTCTGCTCATACTACCTATACTTTGTAAGCGACACTACTCTCTTGGCTGCCCCGTCCCAGTCCTAGTCTCCACAATACGACGTATGTAATGTGCCTGTTGTTACTGCTGCTGAACGTGTGAATGCATGCATGGATGCACGCTGTCGCGCTCTCTCCACCAACAAGCAAAGCAATACCCACAGTAGTGTTGTCATTTTATGTATGTTGTCATTAATCTCTAGTCTTGTCATTTCTCTCTCTCTCTCTCTCTCTCCTTACTTGGCCTTCCTTCTGCTGGAACTATGTATGTACGAACTACATACGATGTACATACAGGCATAACATAACCATCAAGTTCACATGCATTCCCAACATCATTACCTATGTATGCAGGTACTTACCGACCAAAACACAACCAACCCTCGCCAGCTGAGAAGTATAGTATCGATGGCAGTAACAAACAATAATAGGTAGTGATTGATAATATTAACATGACAGTAACCCTAGCAGCAGCAGTGGCAGCAGTAGTACCTAGGTAGTCAGAGCAGAAGCAATAAGTGAATTGGTGGGAATACGATGTAATCGTACGTTCATTTCTCACACTCTGCAGATAGATACCATAGGCCCAAGACCGTAGGTAGGTATCTAGGTAGGTAGTAAACCAGTAACTACTGCCTGCCCTCTCTCTTCCTCTTTGCCGCGCGCACACACACGCGCGGCGCGGCCAAAACCAGTCACATCCGGCCAGTCAGTAGTCAGTCAGCCACTAACTACCTACTCTTACCTCTCGCTCTCACACTCTTACTCTTCTTACTCTCACTCTCACTCTCACTCTCACGCTCGCTCTCACTCTCTCTCACTCTCTCTTACTCTCACACACACACACATACACACACTCTCTCTCCCTCTCTCTCCGCTTGGCACCACCTAAAAACCCCTCGTACTGTGCGCTATTGCCTCTTGCTTCCCACCCCTCCCGTCCACCGTCCCCCCCTCCTCTCCACTCTTCCCATCCCCTCCCGATTCCCAACCTTGCCTGGCACACACTTGCGCCCCCAGTACTTACCCACTACCCACTGCCACTACCCACCATCATGGATCCACACCTACCTACCTAGGTACCCACTCCACTGCCCACATACCCGCAGTGCGTACGATACACCACAAAGTAGGCACACACGCACACACATACGAAGTACACCACCCACCAAAAAAAGACTGAGATCCCTCGTCCTGTCGCTCCCCTCGTCTTTTAGTCCCATCACCCCCCTCCCCCCCCAGAAGTACCTGGTGCCTGCCAACCTTCAAACCTCCTGGGTCCCGTCTCCCGCCTTCTCTCTCATCCTTTTTTGACTTCACAACATCGCCTCGCCACTACCTACCTCACCTTACCGTCAGTCACCGCCGTTTTCGCCTCCACGGAATCTTGAGAGACTTTTCTTCTTTAGCCACCACTCCTTCTATTTCTTCCGACGACAACGACGACCACGACGCCGACCGACACCCACGACGCCGACGACAACGAAGACGAAGACGACGACGCACTTGTTCGACGCATAATCACATCCATCATTTGGAAATCCCACCGACTGCGAACTGCCAACTCACCAGCCTCCTCGGCACTGTCTGCATCGTTCCGCGTCACGCCCGAGCATTCGCTTCGCGAGCCTGCTTCGCCGAACTCTTGCCTCCTCCTCCATCTCTTTCGCCCGACCTTGCCCGCGGCACATTATCATGGCTACCTGAGTTTCGATTCATCGCCTGTCTCTCCATCGCTTTTTCGGCCGCCGTGCGAGCCCGTCCTACGTTCTCTCATGCGCCTCAGCATGTCGAATCGCCGATTGAGACTTCTCCCACCAGTGCATCCTCAGTCTTTCCACGCAAGCCATGGAACCACAACAACCTCACCAGAGGAACAATCTCCACCCTCATCTGCAGTCCCTCGCCCAGCCCATTCCTAACGCCTTGCCTCTGAGGTCTTCCGCTAGCACTCCCATGACCTCGCCCGGCCTCTTCAGCCCCTCGAACCCGCGTCCGAGAATGAACTTCCCCGTTCACCCTTCGTCCGACTCCAACACCCCCAGTGTCGGAAACAGCAGCCCCTTCCTGCACCCGCTGCAAGATCACAAAGTCAGAGAGTGAGTCCCCCCACCCCTCGCCTTGTGCTGCTCTGCCAGCCTTGCCTACCCCTCCGGTGATGCTGGCTCTGTGTCGATGCGGCCCTTGTGGCCGCGCTTAGGCACCGGTTTCCTGACAGGGGGGGAGGGGGTGTGTGCTTCTGATCGTGAACCCCGCGACCAGGGACCGTCATTTGATAAGCTAACCATGTCAAAACGACAGGACACACAAAGCCTTGATCGATTCCGACAGCATCACCGGTCGCAAACTCATCAATCAGTATGAGGTCATTGAAGAAATCGGCAGGGGCATGCACGGAAAGGTCAAACTCGCCCGGAACCTCGAGACCGGCGAAAACGTCGCCATCAAGATCATTCCGCGCTACTCCAAGAAGCGTCGACTCGGCAAGGTCATGGCCATGTCTCCTCAGGAGAAGACGATGCGCGAGATTGCCATCCTCAAAAAAATGAGACACCCCAACGTCGTGTCACTGCTCGAGATCATCGACGACCCGGAACTGAAAAAGATATATCTGATTCTCGAACACGTCGAGCTGGGCGAGGTCGTCTGGAGAAAGAAGGGTCTCCCTCACATCTGCCATCACGAGCGACGCCGTATCGAGAGAGAAGCCCGCGGCGAACCACCCACGCCCGAGGAGGAGCAGTATAACCTGATCATGGATAGGCGCTTGGCTCTGAGAGAGCTTAAGCGTGCCAAGATGTCCCAGGCCAACATGGGATTCTGGAGCAACGAATTTGGCACGCACGACGACGCTAGTAACGGATTCGACTCCCGCATCCCATCCAGAGACGACTTGAGCAACCTGGGTCACGCTTCAGGCGAAACTTCCCAGCCTAGTTCCTTGCAGGCTTCGCGAGCCACATCGAGAGCACCCTCACGATCTCAGTCCGTCAAGTCCATCAGAGACGCCGCCATCTATGACCAGGAAGCCATCATCGAGACCGACGACATGGAGACGCCAAGTGCCCTACGGAGCAACCCGGGTTCGGCTACTGCTCTGGAAGGAACAATGTACGGCGCCTATATGGAAGACGCCGCCATGCGCGGCCGGTCACCCAGCATGGCTGATTCCATCATCTCTCACATGTCTTCGGTTGACTGGAATTCGCGGATGCACGACCCCTTTGCTGAAGACTTTTCCTACGTTCCTTGCTTCACCATTGAGCAGGCGAGAACCACCTTCCGAGACACTGTCTTGGGCTTGGAATACCTACACTACCAGGGTGTCGTCCACAGAGACATCAAGCCCGCCAACTTGCTCTGGACGAAAGACCACCGAGTCAAGATTTCCGACTTTGGTGTTTCGTACTTTGGCCGCCCTATCCGAGATGGCGAACCCGACGACGAGACTGTTTCGGAATCCGAAGCCCAAGATTTCGACGACGATCTCGAGCTGGCCAAGACTGTCGGCACGCCCGCCTTCTTCGCGCCCGAGCTGTGCTACACCGACGCCGATCGCATGGAACAGCCAAAAATCTCCGAAATGATTGATATTTGGTCGTTGGGCGTCACACTCTACTGCCTCATCTACGCTAGGATCCCTTTCCAGGCCGAAGACGAATGGCAAATGTTCCGCAAGATCGCGACCGAGGAAGTCTTCATCCCGCGGAAACGCCTCAAACCGGTGGACCCCTCCACGCCTCCCAACTCGGAGTCTCTCTTCAAGCGTCATAACGTGCCGCCCTACAGAGACGACAACGAGTTGGCCTACGAGGACATTGACAACCTCCTCTACGACCTCCTGCGCCAGATGTTCACCAAGAACCCTGAGAAGCGGATCCGTCTACGGGATATCAAGAGACACCCGTGGGTTGTGCAAGGCATCCCGAACCCTATCACCTGGATCGACGACACAGACCCAGCCCGGCCATCTCAGGGTAGGCGTGTGCAGGTCAACGACAAGGAGACCGCCCACGCTGTCGTTCCCATCGCCTTTCTGGAGCGAGCACGATCCTCAGTCAAGAAGGCCGTCGGAAAGTTGATGCACCCTTTAGGCGATCGAAGCGATAGCCGGTCTCGGCGCCGCGCTGCCAGCAGCGCCGCCAGCTCGGCTGGAGACAGCATGTCCAACGTGCCTCCCACACCACACTCGCGAGAAGCCCGCCGGAAAAGCTTGAAAAGCGATGAATCCTACTTTTCCCACATCAAGGACTTTGCCTTCAATTCCGAGCACCCACTAGTCCATAGCGAAACCGTATCACCGTACGACTCTCCGTACGATCCTCTCGCGACCGCGACCGCTTACGCCCAACCCACAGGAGCCGCCTTATTGCAGGCTCTGCAGCACAGCAACGATTCCAGAACGAACAGCGGCACGGCTTCGCCGTCGGACCAGTCCACAATACCTGGGAATCCAACGTTCTGGAGGCCGTACCGATATTCTCAGAGCCCCTCGAACGGCAACAACTTTTTGACTCTAACGGCGAACCTACCCGATGTGAAGACGGTGCCTCCGACCCCATTTGCGGACAAGACACTTGCCGACCCACTCAGGGACATGCGACAGACGCGCGGATACGACGCCCTGACAGAGGAGGCCTTGCGGGCGCGCTCAGCCGAACGTGGCGTCTTCAAAGAACAAGACAAACGCGCCATCGCGCAAGTAAGCGTGACGACCGCGAGCGTCCCTGGCACCCTGCACCGGATGCCTAGCCTCCCTGGCAGACCCCGTGCCATGCGATCTGTCGACCTGGGCAAAGCGAAGCAGGTCGTCAGCAACGGTCTGTCTTCGCCCCTTTTCTTCTCTGCTCGGTCCGTCACCGGTTACCAGCACGGCCAGCCCCAGTCGGATTCCAACATCTACGAGAATCAGAGAGGCACTACCGACCTGGACGAGAGACCCCAGACGGCACACAGGATCGAAACGGTACGAGACGTGCCAGAGGCCCGAACGCCGCCCCCCCGAAAGTACAACACATCCACGCCTGAATCGTTTGCGCGGGCGAGGGACGAGCTGCACCGCAAGCACGTTGAGGAGTACCATCTCCAAGTAGTCCAGCAGGCTGGGGACGATGACAGATCGGACATTGCAGTCATCGACCCCACAGACGTCCCTTGTCCTATCTCGCCCGACGATGAGTTATTCGGCACGCCGCCGCCCCCTTCGCGCGAAGACACGATGGAGACAAGGCGGTCCTCGCGCTCGGCGTCCATCGTCGGCGGGCTGCCTTCTCCCTTGACAAGCCCCAGCGACGTGAACAGTCCGATGTCGTCTACCACTCACCCCTCCAAGGATGAGATGCTCGCCTTCCAGTCAGACCCTTCTCTGCCTGCCCTCCTGAGCGGTTCGAGCTCGGTTTCGGCCGACCTCGACGCCGAGCCCGTGGAGCCTGCTGTTGCCAACAGCAAGCCGACTCTGTTGGAGACCACCGACTCGCTCACGCCCCCGGCCCTTGTCAAGGAGCCGATTGCCGGGTTTCCTCTGGAGCAATACGAGCAGCAGGGGCGGTTCGAGAAGCACAACGCTTCCTTCGATTCCAGCTCGATACCTTTCCGGATCACGGCCAGTCCTGTCTACAATACGCCGCCTTCGATCCATCGCACTCCTGAACTCAGCGCACAAGAAGACGACGGCGACGACGACAGCGACAGCGACGAGGGGTTGTTGATGGCAAAGTCGAAGAAGAAGAAGTCGACAAACGCCCATGTCGAACGCATCCCCTTTGGCGCGAGGCGGCGCGACACAAATGTCAGCATTGCCAGCACCGAGACGGCCAAGAAGGTTGTCATCCACGGCGACGAGGTCATCACCTACGCTGACTGAGCGTCATGTATCTGCACGACGAGTACATGTACACATTTTCAAAACTGTATACTGGCTTCCTGGTATAGCATTCATATATTTAGCCGACCAAATTCCGAGTTTTCCCCATCAGAACCCCCAACCCCTCCCTTGGATTTGATTCCGTTTCTCGCTTGAAGCATACCCAAAGAACAGCATGCAATAAAATTGCACACATTGTCATGCGAAGCCTTGCCTTGTGGACATTTCTCAAACGCGTTTCATTTGCCTTATAGAGAAGGATCTTTCTTAGTCGGCGTCGAGGAGGACCAAGCTGGAGTACAAGAGGCCAAACTTCGACGACATCCTTGGCGGCAAGGTGCACGGGTCGTTGTGCATGCGTCTACTGAAGAAGCCGGGTAACGACGACCGCCGTCGTTTCCGACGTCTCAGCGGCCAAGAGCTCTTTGCTTCAGGTTGCACACTTTTCCACTATCGGAGAGTTGTGCGTCTCCAGCATGCGAACTGCGAGAGATTCATTTGAGCAGAATGAGACGACTATACGCAGACACGAACGGTTGGACGGACGGGGAGCTTGGCCGGTGGACCAGGGCTCCCGGGGGAATTGCTTCATATGGAGATGGATTGCCCGGTGGGCCGAATGGATGATGATTTCGTAGCAAGGCGGGGTCGAGGAGGACGCATTGGGAGCTTTTCTTTTTCCAATTTTTTTCTTTTTCACAAAAAGAACTTTGTCCCCTGATATTTCATTTCTGTCAACTGGGAAGCGGAGTGTGAAGGGGGGGGGAGACGGGGGCGGTCATGGTCTCTCGTGGTCGGCTTTGGGGACCCCAACATGTCAACAAGTTTGTCAATTTTAAGCATCAAGAGCGAGGTTTCGGGAGGGGTTTGTGCTTTGTAATGGTGGATGAGAATCATTTTGTGTTATACTCCCGGAGCGACGGCGCTTTTCTTCTTCTTCTTGGATGCTTCCTGAAGCGATGAGGGAGGTCTTTTTTAGTATCATCATTTCTGCATGTAAATCCCCATCCCCGTGGCTCCATTTCATATCCCGCCCCGAACCAGCGACGGGCGGGGGAGAATGAGAAAGACGGAAGACGACAATCTTCGTCTACGAATAGAGAGAGAGACAATACATACACACACACACACACACAGACGCACAAACAATGCATGTTTCTTGCATGATGAATAAGAGCCTTTGCCTGTCATCGCCCCTGCAACTGTCCCCCGTATCTATAGCAAATGACGTGTCGTATGTTGTTGCCGCTGCCGCTGCCGCTGCCGCTGCCGGCGACACTGCATCCACACCCGGTCGTGCTCTAACCGGTCCAGTCCTTCACCGTTCTTCACGACCAGACAACACACACATACATACATCCCTTGCCCGCCAACTTTTTCTTCTTCTTCTTCTTCTTCTTCTTCTTCTCTTGAATCTATCCATTGATTTCAGGCCACGATCACATACCCCCCCCCCCCCCCCTGGTCTTTCGCAGCCCCCCCCCCCTCCCCTTTTCACCTGGCCCTCTCTCTCTCTCTCTCTCTCTCTCTCCCTCCCCTTTCTTCCCCGGACTGCGTGCCCCCCGAATACCGGATGCCGGATGTCCCAAACACGACTTGGGGGATGGTTGGAATGGACCGGGGGGGGACGCCGATGCCGGGTCTCTCTCTGCTGGCAGGATAAAGAGCCACACACCCCACCACAACCCCCTGTCCCGACCCTTCTCGACGACAGCGTTGGGTCTTCACAACGGCCCAAGGACGAGGGTTTTTTTTCTTTTTCTTCCCCCCCCTCATGATCTTTCTTTTTTACACATTTTGGCTTGCCGGGCATGGCGGACGCAGGCCTTTGCAGATAGATAGGCGGCCTCCATGGGAGGGTGAGCTCGGCTAGTCATGGTGAAGGGGTTTTTTTTTCTTCTTCTTGTTTCTTTTTGTGTGGCATGGCGGCTAACTTCCTCCCTGCCCATTCTCTCAAGCCTCTTGCTGTTCACGGCACGAAATTAGAAATGAAAATAGAAATAAAATAAAAGCACCCCAAACTTCACCATAAGCGCGCCTCTCTCCCCGTGGCTCTCCGCTCGCGGTGCCGCGGCTCTGCCTGGCCATGGCGTCACGGGTGTTCTCTCGTACGTCCGTTTGTTCGAGAGCACATCTCCCCCCTATGTTTCGCTTTCACTTGCCTTTAATAAGAGAAGAAAAAAAGCACACAGACACACACACACACACACACGCACGCACAATACCATCCAGTGACCAGGGTAAACGGGCGTTAGATCGAGGTCGCGTGTCAGAAACCCAAACGCTCTCCCCCCTCGGCTTTGTTTCCCTAACTAAAGATGGACTGGGTACTCCGGCACAAGCGAGGCCTCGAGCATTCTCGGATATCGCGGGCTAGGACCACCCCCCCTCTCCCCAATGTTTATCCTAAATAGTGACGTGGGAAGCAAGGGGAGGAGGAGGAGGGGGTGGATGTGACCAGGGATGCTTCTCTCGCCATCAATAGGAGGCGTCCGAGAAGGCACTTGGTCACCATGTCTCGAGAGCACCAAACTCGACTCGCCGACGGTCAGTCCGGGCAGAGAGAGAAGAAAGAGCTTGAAAGCCCGCTAGATCTGCCGGCGGTGGTGACCGCCACTCGTGCGAGCTTTGCAGGATTGTGGATATTCGCTCTCCTCTGACCTCTGGTTTGGGGGTGATATGGGTTTTTTTTTGGCACCGGCAGGGTCGAGTCAGAGTTCGACCCGTCGGCGTGCAGGTTCCTGCGGTCCACGCCATTAGATGGAGCTGGGAGAGCTGGCTTTCCTTGGGTCTAAAGGATGGACGCCGATTGGGGGGGGGGGGGGGTTAGAGCAGATGGGCAGAGGCGGATTAGGGACTTGGTATTCTTCTTCTAATTCAAACAGGGTCCAGACGAAGCTGGCATAAATTACGCGATGCAAATAACTAGCCCCGGCTTCTCTGTTGTGCTCGCCGTCATATTCGCCACTACGGCCATGCCTAGTCGTCAACGATGGTCGAGGCGGAAGGGCCGGTCTCTTGCCGCCGGTTCCATCCGAGACCGCTTTCCCGCTAACCAGTACAACCCTGCCGGTGATCGGCCTCGCCTAGCTCAACTTTCCAACCCCCCTCCCCCTTCCATCTCCATGTCGCTTACACCGTATCGGCACTGGGCGGCCCCATGACGCCGCGGCCGAACCACTCGGCAATCGTGGCGAACCGGTCCTCGCTGCGCTCCAGCTCGGCCTTGAACAGCTCGTGCTTGCCTGCTGTCTCCATCTGCGTCTTGCGCAGCGCGCGGATCGTCGCGTTGTCGTTGGCGCACTGCGGGCACTCGCCCTCGGTGCGCAGGCACCGCTGGTGGAAGCTGTGCTTGCAGAGGAAGTGCACCGCCGGCAGATCAAGCGGCGCGGTGCAGACGGCGCACCGCGTCGACTGGAACACGGCCGGCTTGGAGCCGAGGTCCGCGAGCTCCGCCCGCTTCTGCTCCGTCTCGCTGCGGAACGCCGAGATGCGCCGCCGGTTGGCCGCAATCTCCTTGCGCTCGCGTTCGATTGTCTCGTGGAGGTAGGGCTTGATCATGCCCATGGTCGCCACGCCGCCCGACGAGCCCGACTGGCCCACGAGGGTCTGTACGACTTGCAGCGGCGCCATGAGGCCGTCCTTGTCGATCTTGTTGAGGACGGCAGAAAGCTCCTCCGAGCCGGCCTCCTTCAGTATCCGCGGGTCCGAGGTGAGGTATGCCAAGGCGGCCGGGTAAAGTTGTGGCTCCTCAGGCCCGTACTTGCGAAGGGCTTTGATGGCTCCGCGGGTATCCTTGGCCGAAGTATAGGAACGGAAGATGTCGAAGAGAAGGCCAGACTGCTCCTTGACTAGCGTCGTGCCGTCCTTGAAGTCGGACAAGTGCGACAAGAGGAGGACATTGGAGCTCTCCATGGGAATGTCCTCGCCCTCGATGAGCTTCTTGGCCTTGTTTTCCCACTCTTCCCGGTGCTGCTCTCCCTTCTTCTCGTTCGATTTGTGCAGATACATCTCGAACAATGTGGTATACAGATCTGTCCTATCACTCTCTTTCAGGCCCTTCTCCTCCAAACACGCCTCCAGGAAAACAATAAACTCATCCGGGTGGTCTATAAATGAGGAAAAGGCCGTCCTCGGAGGCGGCGGTGTATATTTGGGTGCCGGGACGTCTTCGGGGTTTAAGATGAGCCGAGCATCGCCGTTGATCACCGTAGTCCCGTTGCCTGGGGTGTCAGGGCTTTGAAGAGAGGATGTGTTCATGTACGGTAAAGGCAGAAAGTTGGAGAGGTTCTGGACCGCGCTTGCTGCGCCAGCAACCATGCCGCTAGCTGCGACAGTCTCTCCGTTGGCCTCAATCGGGATGAAATGCAACCTCGGGCGGTACTTGCCCGTGTAGTAATCGACAAACACTGTCGTCGCGTCTTTCGGGCAGTTTTCGATTAGGACTCTCGCGTATTTCTTGAGACAAGGGTACGCCTGGAAAAGGTCAGATTGTTTATAGTAGTCCGCGTAAAACGCAGTATACTTACCACCTCGGGGTCTTGGTGCCAGATGAAATCAAGCGCCTCTTCGTACGATTTTGAATCCTCTATCAGGATATCCACCACCAGGTCAATCTCGCCGTGTTTCTTGGCGAGATATGCCGCTTGGTCGTAGTAGCCCCCTTGCCTACACATTGAAATTGCGGTTTCAAGATCGAATTTTAAATCACCAGGTGACTTGATAAACGCTTCCAACTTATCAATGTCCTTGAGCTTGGCATAGCAGTTGAGAAGGAGCGTTGTGTGATCCGATGTCGCCTTGCGGTGTTCGTGTAGTTGTTCCAAATACTGGATAAGGTTGTGTATACGTTGGGTGTCGAGGAACTGCGCATGTCGGTCAGCCTTTGCCGTTTCGATACTCCCCGTTGGTGAACGTTACCTTTCTGATGACCTGTGAGGGCTCTGTCGTATCGATCGCCTTGATGTATTGAACCATAGCCCCGTCATAATCGGCCTTCTGATACAGATGATCACCAAAGCGTCGGAATATACCGCTCTGCTGCGTGGCATCGAGGCCCGACTTTTGGGCCAGCTCGATAGCCAAGGGAAACATATTGCGCTGGTACAGCATCTCGAGACGTTGTTGTAGCGACTTCTCGTGGTACCGGTTGACCTTGCCATCCTGTGTCAGGATGAAGAGATCGCCCCAGATCTGGAAGATGGCTTTGAACGGGGATATAAGAGACTGTGTATGCCCTATAACTCTGAGATCCGGTTCTAGGAGAACGAAGGTGGATGCGTTGAAGAGGGCGTCCGCGGCACCGCCGCCGAAGCGACGGCGCATGGCGTCAGCTGGCTTATCTGTCGCAGAGGACGCAGGCGGGCATATCAGGGCGATGTAGTCCTGGTAGATCGATACCAGCCGCTTCGGCGACTCGTACGCGCGTGGCACTCCTCTACCTTCTAATGTGTAGGTGTAAATGGCATCTTCTCTGGCAACGACCACATCTCCAGTCTTCTTATCGACCGTCATACAGTCAACGTGACATCCCATATCCTCGACGGTCTTTGGTGGAGAGCTGTGGCCCCTCTTGGAGATGCTCAACTTCAGGATCCGGGTTGTTGTTGAGATGAACAAGGTCGTGAGGCCCTGGGGGTCGGTCATCAACTCAACGCCCGTGATCGGTTCTTCGGATTCGTGCACGGTTCTTTGCCTGGTTCCCAGGTCGTTGACCAAGTCGCCTCGGATCAGTGTAACGGTGCCGTTGGCAAAGCCGACCGCGACTTGACTAAGGTTATCAAGGACATCGATGGCCGAGATCTGCATTGTCAACAGGTCAATATGTGCTTTGAGACTCGAGGGCGAGACGCATCTTACAGGAAACTGCTTCTTGGCGTTACTGATGTGCAGGGTGCTCAGGCAAGTCGGCATGTTCGTCTTCTTGACCAGCTTGTCCAGAGCCCATATCTTCAGCACCGGCTCGCTACTGAGGTCTTCCTACGCGGACGTCAGTTCCACCGATGGGATCTCAGGGAAACTGCGAGTACACCTACGGCGACAGTAACCAGCAAGCTTGTCCCCTCAATCTGGCGCATGTGTGTAATCGTTCCGACATCGTGGGCCTGGAAGCTCTTCACCACCTTCCAGCTCGCCCCGACAATGCGGACGTATCCATCGTAGCTGCCGAGAAACAGG
Organism: Colletotrichum zoysiae; assembly: GCA_030867305.1. Taxonomy (NCBI): domain Eukaryota; kingdom Fungi; phylum Ascomycota; class Sordariomycetes; order Glomerellales; family Glomerellaceae; genus Colletotrichum; species Colletotrichum zoysiae. The sequence continues at coordinate 22,481 of MU843029.1, read as the reverse complement.
CTGTCCGAGCCGGAGCATACGCTGGCGATCTCGTTGCTCTCGAAAAAGAGACGGGTCTCGTCGTCGGCGAGTCGGACCTGGCTGACGTCGAAGAAGTCAAATGCCTTCCACTGGAACGGACCACGGTTAGTACGGGTCTTCGAACGGCAAGCGCTGGTGGAGAGAGGGAACAGATTGCATACGCACCTGAAAGGCCATGGCTACATCTCCCGGAGGCAGCAAGTCGTGGGGAGGGCGGGTTCGGCGACGGAGTGCGCTGCGATGTGTTGGTTGTTGATTGACGTCGGTGCGTCGCGCTCCAATGACGCCGCTATGGGGAGCTTGGGAGCTGTCGTCGCTGTTGCAGCCGTTGATGTCCGATCAACGTGGAGCACACTTTAGCTCCAGCCTGCGCCACAGTGGCGTAGAGGGCACCAGCCACACATCACTTCAACCGACCACGAGGGCCTTGATATGCACTTTCCCGTCCATTAATCATGTCTATTTAGGGGCCATAGGATGGGTTTTGGTGTCTAAACAAATTAACATGAATTAGTTCTATGCACGGTGTTTAATCCGGGACATAGTTCCGGGAGTAATGTTTCTATGGATGCAAATTTTCTACAGGGTATCTTCTTCAAAGCAGACCGTGCCATCCCAAATGCCAGTCATTACGATTTGCTTGCCAGACAGGATTGCTTTAATCGGCTTCCGAAACTGTCTAGGTGTCGCTCATGGTTCATAATCAACGTTACCGTGTCAACCAGAGGCACCATGGATGGTCTTCCATGAGCACATTGAAAAGGGAACGAGCATTGGCTGAGACGTAAAACAAGAGACTCGCATTCGTCCTTGGAAAGAACGTCGTTAAACATGATGGCGCCTAGTGAGGTCAATAAAGATTGCTTAGAGCTCCCCAAGGAGGTAACTTACTGCGACAGGATCTCGAGTTGAGCAACGCGAGAATTCCTTGGGGACACCCGTGAAAGTTGGACACCCAGTCGGTATCATGACCGAGGCCGCCGTTGGCGAGGGACAAGGGTCGAACCGGCGGCACTTCCCCTTCTTCTAAGCTCCAAACCTCTTGTCGGAGTAGTTCGGCGAGCAATCTGGGCTCTGACCGGCATCTCTCCAGAATACTCGGTGGCAGACCTGTTACGTCCACCCTTGAGAGCTGTTTACTCCTGTGCCGCCACTGACCTTCCTCGGGTTCCAGCACTTCATAGAATATACCCCACCGACGAAAGTAAGGATTATACTTGCGCAGCATTTTGCATTCTTTGGTCGAGAACTCGAATCGCAGAGACTTCTGCAGCGTTTCTGTCTTTGCAACCACCTCTCCCGACCCTTTCGCCGAACAGAAGTATTCACGCATTAAAGTCTCAAGTCGGCACCTCTCGTCAGCAGCATGCTGATCCACAAGAACCAGAACAGAATTGGACAACGAGGCAGGCCGATCGCTGCCGGGAACTTGATCTCGTCTCAGTTTTACCAGAATGAACTTCTGGTCAACCTGCGAGACCACCTCCGCGTCCGCCAGGGCAGCTTTGGATATGCGCCCAGACAGTTTGATGTTGGACGTGTGGGTGGTATGGGAGCACTCGGTGTCCAGGTCGAGCGATTGTATCGCTGCTCGATCGGGCCGTCCCATCGACGCTTCGCCAAGACGAGGCACAGCAGGCTCAGCAGGCTGGAAGACTGGGTTTTCCCATTGAGAAAGTACCCCCTTAAGCCATTCGCTAGGTTCCTGCCGCTGTGACAGATTGCGGCTTGCTGCGAAGAACAGGGATGATGAAACAGGCTTTGGGTCGATGGCACTTGGTGTTTGGGCTGCACCTGAGGGCCCTTCTGAAGGCGAAGCTTGGTGATCATCCATCGTCTGGCCCGAGGTTTCACGGTGTGAATGGACCTGGTCATCGGTGGCGGGGCTCGGTGGACGCACGCAGCTGTTCTCTCTTGGTTCATTTTCCTTCGGGGTGAAATTTGTATCTAGGTCCTCAAAAGGTTTGCGCAGCAGATTCCCCGAATCGTCAAGAAATCGCAAGCTAGGCTGTAAAGTCTCGGAGACCCCCAAATCATCCTCTGAAAGAGGCGTCGCGGCCTTTGCATGGGAAGCTTCGGAAGATGCAGGAGTCGATGCACCTGCTTTCCTCTTGCCTTCCAATACTCGTCCCACCTTCACTCGTTGCCACAGATCAAAGGGAGATTGTGATCTCGATATAGGCGTAACAGAGTCGGACCGGCTAGATGGAAAGGAGGCTGCCAATGGCGTCTTGTCTTCTCTCGAGTGCGCTGCGCCGTTTTCATCTCTCTGCTTGCGTTTGGAAGACCCGCGAAGAGAAGTAGTGACCTTGTTTGGGCGAAAGTGGTGCTTCTTCAAGAACTCGTAGCAGACCAGCTTGAGTAGGTCGATCATATCGGCAAGGGTGCAATTGCGGTCATCAAGAAGATCCTCGATGGAGGAGCTCAGTAGCGGCCGCGTTCGCGAGGTAGAGCTGATTCGGAAGTAGAACATGGGCCACCGTTCCAAACCACGCTTCGACCGGGCAATTCTGCCCGAAGACTCGCCTGATGTTGCAAGGGGCGAATGGCTGGAAATGGCCACATCCTCCTTCTCCTCCTCCGTAGCAAAGCCGGATTTGATGAAGACGCGGTTGACCTCGTTGTACAAGACATTTGTTCCATGCTCGTTAGGCACAGGGTGGATGCCGAAGCTGATGAACTGAGCTCGCCGGGTGGCCGCCGGGTTCAAGGATATGCATCCTTGAATGCTCAATTTCCCTACATAAGCTCCAATGGGAGTCCAAGACGCTTGGCCCAAGCCGTCAACAAGACCCGACTGAGCCAAAATCCGTGACGAGCGAGTCAACATGTCCGACCTGGGGGTGGCGGTGGGCCGAAAGCATGTCTCGTTGTTGCTGACGGTGTCTCGGACGAAGAGGGCCACGTCTGAAGGCCAAGCCAACAGGATGGCAACGACATGGTGCACCAGGCGACCCCATTCTCTGTCGACGGCGGCCTTCTCGGAGGCCACAGGTCTCTGCTTGACTCGAACGGCCATGGAACCAAAAAGGTCTCTAACCGTAACACGGGTGCCATGGCTGAAAGTGACCAGACGCTGTTCTGGCAGTGCGGGGATGTTACGGGCCAAGACACGCGAGTTGTGAATGGTGAGTGAGTTTTGCGAGTTGTGTAGCTGGTGATGAGAGGTGATGGTCAAGAGAGACAGGGCAGCTACGGAGGCGAGGAAGCTTCCGTTGGCGCCATGGTACTCATGTTCGGGTGCGTGTCTCGATGTGTCTAAGTGGGTGTCAGCGGATGCGGGTCGGTCGACTGGGTGTGACGGTGCGGCCAACTCACGGTGCAGTCTGCCAAGTCCGCCCGTCTCTCGGAATTCGAGGGGTAAAATGCCAATACCGTCGTCCTCTACGATGCAGTTGCCGCGGGAGTAGTCGACGGTGATTTTGAGTCTGGTGGCACCTGCATCCAAGGAGTTCTTGACGAGGCCGCATACGACACGGTTGATGGAGGTCACAGTGGCAGACGACCTCATGCGGCGGATGACGTCTTCGGGCAGGGGCTTAATAGACATGATGGTTGTGACCTGGGAGAGCCATATCGAAGCGCGTCAGTGAGAGCCACCGAAGATGGCCGTCGATGCGCATGTATGTTTTTGTTGGTATTGGACCGTTGACATGCAGAAAAGCTGCCTTGTGCCGTTAGGTAGGTAGGTACGAACAGGTAGGTAGGTAGGTAGGTAGAGAAGGCGCGCGGTTAGATTAATGCTTGGCGACGTCAAAAAAGTGGCGGTAAGAGTTCGATAAGGCTAGATAAGATTAGATAAAGAAGACCCCTTCCCTTCCCCCTTCTCTTGCCTTCGGTTCCCGTCCGTCCCCCTTCTGATGATTTCCAACCTGGCGGCTCTACCAACCTTGCCCTTCAGTAACATGAACGTGCACACGTGGACCTGAGAGTTTCATCTGGGACCGGACGCAGTGAGTGGTTAGGAAAGTGAACCGAGAGCTTTGACGTGCGGCTTGTCAACCGTATGTACCTCTGTAGCTACCTACGTGGTAGGGTTGGGGCCGGCTGGTTGGTGATGCGATGCGATGGTGCAAGTTTCACCCCGGATCATGCGATAGATGCGAGAGGTTATCTATAGCCATTGAGAGACAAGATGGAAAGAAAGGTGGGCATTGTTTGTGCACGTTGGCTCCAGCTGTCGCCTGATATTAGACAATGTGGCTGAGAGAGATTTGACTGGTGTTTTACATGTGACACATTCATTCTGTTCTTTTTCCTTCTTATTCCCTCCCCCCACCAAATCTATCGTACAATAATATCCCTTCCTCTCAGGCATCAGGATGTTTTCCAGGATGCTGGCACATTAGGGGGTGAGATGTCTCGGTCAAACCTTCGTACATATATATGTACCTTGGTTGCGTGGTGGTGTACGTGCGTCTACGTTATTAGGGCGGAAAGTGACATCACTATCAGACAGGACGACAACGACGAAAGCGGCTTGCTTTGATGACATAACGCGCACCGTTGGAATATAAGGCGAGAACAGAAGCGACAAAGATTAAGTAAGCAAGCAGAAAGTGCTTGATTGGGCTCTAGGGTCCACGCCTTCTGGGGGGACCTTGCAGTGATCCGATCCCAGCCAGGCTAGGTAGTTAGTGTACCTACCTATATATACTCGGTAGCTTGTTTGCCTTCTCTGGGCTTTGATTACAGGCACGCCGGCTTCAGCCCCTTGGTCTTGGTCTTGGTCTCGGTCTTGTCCATCAGTCCAGTTCATCCACCAGTGAGATAACCAAATGGTCTACCTAGATGCTAAGTAGGCAAGGTGGGAGGTATCGATGGCGGGAAACCACTCGATCGAGGCTCCGGGCGCCCCGCAGCCAGCAAGCTCCTGGGGTGGCAGGCAGTGTAGGTAGGTAGCACGTAGGTAGTATACTAGGTAGGTACCGGTACGTAGTACATCGCGGTAGGTAACGCATCTAGGTGGACCGCTCCGCCGGGAATCGATGGATGCACACCAGTTTCAGAGACCAGTTGGGCACCTCCAAGTCAGCGGCACCAGATTGAGATGGTTCCGGATTCTCAAAAGAGTTGGCTGGGGATGGGGCCACTGCACTGCACTGGGGCTACGCTGATCGACAGTCCAAAGGCGGGGAGGGGAGACTTCCCGTGCATGTTTGATAGGTTGGACATGAACATGAATGACTCTTGTAGTGTACGCCCCTATGTAATGTGTCAAAGCCTACTGCTTACCTACCTTGGAACTGGCACTCCTCACTACTAATGTACAAGTGTAGACATGCGTCTCTAGCGAGTTGATGGTCGTGTAGGTAGGTAGGTAGTTAGGCCTTGCCCCTAAATATTGCGCCGGACAGTGACAGAGGTACCTGCGATGTACGTTGGGCGGTTCCTCCTGAGGTTGCACAGGTACTTCGTACACAACAATAGTGACCGCCCCTAAACCCTGCCCCCCGGACGATGACAGTGACAGTGCTGCTGCGCTCTTCTCAGGCCCACCTAGCCCCCCCGATCGTCCCAATCCGTCCTGGCGTCTCGCCATTCACTTTGGCGCTTTCCCATCCCGTCGGTCCGCTTCCACTTCCATCCATTATCCATCCATTCCGAGTCCCATTCCCAGTCTCGCGTCCTTGTCCCTCCTCCAATACTCGTTATCGTCGTCCTCTTTTCCCTCCTTTCACCACCGGAAACACCACCGACCGCCCTCTGACTGCTTACCCGCCTAGCCACCGTACTCGACCGCCGTATTTCGCCCACATTTTCTCGATTTTCCCCATACGCCTCCTTCCTTCGTCCCCGAATCGCCCCGACCGACCGTTCGACCTCCTCTCCCTTCTATCCCACGCTCTCTCCAAAGCACTCCTCGTCGTTCCACCAGCTCCCTTCGGCTGTTCAATCCGTCTTTCCGACGACTTTTTTCTGCTCTCCTGCTCTCCCGTCGCTGCGCCCCAAGCCCCTATCTGGACAACTTTCCGCAACCTTCTCACCGACTGGCCCTGACAAATCCCGCTTTACGCCTGTCCTGATCACAAGGCTACCGAATGGCTACGACCGAAGCCGCGCTGCAGCCCCATGGTAATTAATCACCCTTTTCTTCGCCGCCTCTATTCGCACTCCTGTCTCTTCTGCATCCCTGCCATGCGATTCCTCGGCAGACTTCCATCCCGCCCGCACCCCTTTTGCCACCCCGAAATACTGACAGCATGCCAGATCGCTCCGATCGTGCGGGCCGCCGCCGTCCCTTTTCCACCTGGGTTAAGAAGCTCACAAACTTCAAGGGTTCATCCTCGAGCGACGGAGCCGGCGTCCGGCTTCCCACTTCCAAGCGCCAGCAGGCCAAACTCCACGCCAAGCTGCGGGCCTCCAAGAACAACAATCCCTATCCCCAGTCGGGTCGGGTAGGCTCGACCAGCCATGCCGATGTCGATGTCGATGTTGAGACCAGCTCCTATTCATTCTCCACCGCCCTCAGCGGAAGCGCAACCTCGATCGAACGGTCGTCTCGCATGTCGTCCGATGACGGCCGCGCTCCAAATACCGCCGGTGCAAGATCCATGGCCCCTACGATATCAACGGACCGTGATGGGACCCATTCGGCCCCGTCCCACGGCCCTCCCTCGGTCGCCGGCACGAGCCGAACCGTTGGCGGCGTCGAGTCTCGTAGGGGAGGAGACAGCACCTTCTCATCGCCCGCGCCCTCTGTGCGATCCCTCACAACAACCTTGACCACAATCCAATCCTTGGCGCCAAACAACGGAGGCACCCATGTGCCAACGAACCCGACCAGCCACGGCAACCACACCTCCCACCAGGGCAACACCCAGGCGATCCACTTCAACCAGCCGTTTCCCACAGCTTCGCCCGCCTCCGCCATCCCCGCCCACCTTGTACCCGCAGCGGCAGGGTCTAGCAATCCCACGACGTACACGACAGCGACCGCCAATAACCTCCTCACAGACAACGCGTCCATCATCACCCTGGCGTCGTCGTCTCAACGCCGTCGTCGGCGTTCGCTTGACACGGACGCCTCAGTCCGCGCTTTAGCCCCCTCGTCGCTCTGGGGCGGCAGCCGGGAGAGCCTCCCCCTCAGCGTCCTCAGCGCCAACATCGATCAGGGCGCGGGTATGCCGACGACCCCGGGCCTTCATCAAAGCACTTCACGCATCGCCAATGCCGAGCGCACCAGCATCTACTCGGCCACGGGTATTGCGCCTGCTGCCAGCTCTTACGCAAAGCAGAGCGGTGCCGGAGATGGAGCGAGCATCCGGAGCGGATTGTTGGGACACGGTCGGGCGGAGAGCATCAATGGCAGCATCGGTGGCGTGACAAGCCCGCTGACCAGTCCGCAGGAAGCATCAGAAAAAGACGATGCCGAAGATGGAGGAGAGGGCTCGAGTCGGGCAAGGAATGACGAGCAGCGCTGAAGACGGCATGCGCCAAGACTATCGACGACCTTTTCTTGTATTAATGAAACTGGGGCACGGTGTTTTCGGCTGGCATCATACGGAAGGGGGGATTGGGGGTTTTACGGATTCGGATTCGGGGGTTTTACGGTCATCACCACCGCCATCACATTGCTCGCACGCAGTCAGTATAGGCGTGAGTCAAACATGAATGGAAATACATGCATTACGAGTGTGAAGCTACGATTTGTGCTCCCTAGTCATGATTATGCTTTTTTTTTCTTTTGGTGAAGTGGAGAAGACGGAAGCCATTGTGTTTTCAGGGGCGTCAATCATACATCACTTACAAGCCAGCAGCACCCTCAGTAGTAAGGCAGGGGGTCGAGGTCGAGGCCGTCGACGGAGAAGTTGAACGAGTCGTTGCGCGAGTAGCTGCCGCCGACGTCGATGTCGAGCCGGCCGCGGACGCAGTCGTCAAAGTCGACGTCGGCGTAGATGATGCCCTCGTCGTCCTCCCACTGGGGCCCGGCGAGGACGTCGCCAAAGGGGCCGACGATGCAGGAGCCGCCGCGGGAGACCCAGTCGTCGGCGGCGGCGGCGGTCTTGGTGCCGTTGGTGCCGCGACTGCTCGAGCGGTCGCCGTCGCCGTGGCCGTTGACGGGGAGGGGCTCGACCTCGCCCGGGAGGACGATCTCGTTGCCGTCCTCGATGATGACGGACTTGCGACGGCGGTGAGGGGGCGGCGGGGCGGCGGCGGTGGTGGTGCCGTTGGCGGGTTTGGCGGGGAGGGCGATCTCGAAGCCGTCCTCCTCGATGACGCAGGCGGCGGCGGCTGAGGAGGATGTGGACGGGGAGGCGGGGGCCGTCTGCCTGACGGCCATGTTGGAGGAGACGACGAAGCAGCGCCCCTCGCAGGCGACGGTGCGCATGAGCGGGAGCCAGGTGTCGCGGCCGTCGGCGGTGGGGGCGAGGTACAGGTTGACGTTCTGGGCGTAGAGGGCCTGGCGGAGGAGGGGCATGTAGTTCTCCCAGCAGATGGCGGCGGCGAGGTTGACGCGGACGCCCTTGATGGTGGTGGAGACGGCGCGGAGGGTGGCGGGGGAGCCCTGGGCCCAGATGAGGCGCTCCGTCGCGGTCTCGAGGGATTCGTCAGCTTGTGATCTTGTCGGGGGGGGGGGGGGGGGGGGGGGGGGGACCGGACGTACGGGCATCACCTTGCGCCGCTTGCCGATGACGCCCAGCCTGGGGCAGACGTAGACAACGGAGCAGTACAGGCTGCCGCCGGCGCGCTCGATGCAGCCGACGACGAGGAAGACTCCCGTGCGGCCGGCGACGGCCTCGAGCTCCTCGCGCGTGCCGTCGCCCCTCCCGGGCTTCTTCCCCCCTCCCTCCTCGTCCGGCGCGGCCCCGGCGGTGTTGTCGTTCTGGGCGGGCAGCTCGCGCCTCAGCCACCTGTCGCCGGCGCCGGCGCCCGCGTGGCCGACGGTGTCGCCGAGGTCGACGGCGGCGCGGAAGTAGGCGAGGTACTCGTCGCGGCCCTCGGGGGCGCGGGAGCCGATCTTCGAGCCGAAGGAGGCGCCGCGCGGGTAGCCGGCGCCGAGGTAGGCTTCGGGCAGGAGGAGGAGGTCGGCGCCGTGGGCGGAGGCGCGGGAGGCGAGGAGGGCGATGCGGCGCAGGGTCGCGGCCGTCGTGGGGCCGGAGGCCGGGGAGGCTGTCGCGAGGCGGATGGGAGGCATTGTGGGCGCGGAGTGTCTGCTGGCGTGGGATTTTTTCTTCTTTTCTGTTCCTTTAAGTTGTGGTCGTGATGGTCAGCTTCCTGGTCAGACGTGAGAGAGGAGGGGGGGAGGAAGTGGGTGTCGAGGATTTAGGGGTCCTTGGTGTGTGCCTGCATCCGGCGAAGAGGCGATGGTAGCCGAGACACACCCTGATAAGCGAAGGGAGATGTTTGGCTTGGGTTGGGTTGGGTAGGTAGACGGGATTTGACAAGTCGATCGACCCGGCCTTTGGTGATTATATAAATAGTATAGAGAGATGGGGGAAAATGGGGAGAATCTCGGGAATGGAGGTGGTTCAAACCCCGGCACCGCTCCGTACCTACCTACCTATGCAAAGGCCCACGATGGGCGAGCAGTTGCGCCGAGTCGCTGGAAGCTTCCTAGGATTAGGAGGGGGGGAGGGACGTCATTGCAGCTACCCCGCAGATCGTCTTCATTCGCTATGGGCGGGGGTGAGCGGGGGGGG
>MU843029.1:0-12786 GCA_030867305.1 Colletotrichum zoysiae | reverse complement strand
GGGGGACGATCCCCTGGTCCTGCGGAGGGCTGTAGCGGGGGTGGTCTGGTCGATCCTGATTGATCTTTTGAACGTGACGTGGGTTAGGTGACCGAGGCCCTCTTGGATGAGAAACGGGACGAGTCATTTTGGGTTTGGGTTTGTGTAACTTATCCGTATTAAACCACCCTGTGCAGGTATTTGCCTGCGTCGAAGGGCTGAATCAACGGTAATTAAGCTGAAACGGACATTCCTGGGAATTAATAGGTGGTGGTGTCTGTAGGTTCCGCGCCAAAATAAGCTTCCTTCAACGTCACGTCGTGCTCCTCACGCACATCGACCGCAGGGAGATACATCAGCTGCCAATGCTAACACCATATCTTACTTTCCGTGGATGTTCTATGATGATGGGGCCAGTCGCAAAGAAGTCATAAAGAGGTACAAGGATATTACATGGCAAGTTCGGCAGCCGCAGAGAGAGTGATAGCGGCATATTTGACCGCATGGCCATCCATGACGATATGTTATGAAAGACACAAATTTCTCATGGTGGTATTTGTGTACAACACATGATAAGTAAATACTGCCGCTCCTAAGCAACTCTTCTCCTTGAACTCAATCAACCCATCGTATCTATAAACGAACACGTGCTTATTCGAATATTCGGAAATGAAAGACGAAAAGGGTGACTATCCATCTGGCCTTTTGTTTCATCTGCGGCTTTCCCGGGCCATCAGCCGATTTCGCTATCTGATCCTTCAGGAGACGGTAATAGCCGCTCGGGGACACCTCCTGCGAAGGGGCAACAGTAACGGCATGGTGATGTTGGTGTTGTTGTTGCTAGAAGAAAGGACTGCTGGCTGGCCGGCTGGCTGAGGTGAAGTCTGGCTGTATGGGCAGTCAGAGGTCACGTGGGTGGACCTCGCTGCCAACACCTCCGGTGTTCCGTAAAAATTCTTCGAGAGGAGGGTTCCAATCCGCGCCCCTCTCAAGCAAGAGATTGACGATCTCTGTGTGTCCTTTGCTCTCAGCAGCATACAGTGCGGGAGTTGCTTCGAGATCGGCACCGTCATCCAGCAGTGCCTTGACAGTATCATAGTCGCCTTTCGAGGCCGCTTTGTGGAGTCTGGCTGCTTGAAGTAGGTTTACAATCTCATCGTGACCTTCTTCTGACGCAGCCCAAATAGCTTCGCTCCGTGAGTGGGCGTTGGGACTGTAAAAGCCATGTCTCCATCCGAGAAGAAGACGAATGACGTCAATCCGACCGTTCCGTGAGGCTTCAACAAGAGCAATGTTACCAGGGCCGTCTCCTCCCTCCGGCTGGGCTCCCGATTCCAGAAGAAGCTTGACAACTTCTACATGCCCTCGGGAGGAGGCCAAAACAAGTGGGTCATCGCCCACTTTACTATCTGTCTCAGTCTTCGCTCCACAGTCAAGAAGTAGCTTCACGACGTTTAGGTGGCCATTCTTCGAGGCCACCTGAAGTGGTGCGCAGGACTCAGCGTACCCTGCGTTGAAATCTGCCCCGTGATGAAGCAGAAGCCGAACGACATCATCGTGGCCACTTTCTGATGAGGCGTAGAGAGCGCCAAGTCGTGTCCCATTGCCCTCATTCACATCCCTGCCCAACTCCAATAGCCGTTTCACAACTCTCAGGAGTCCAGATTTGCAGGGGAAGTACAGTGCTGATTTTGAACGATCCCAGGTGGGCGTTGGTGACAAGCGGTACCATCTTTTCATGGCAGCCGGATGCGACAAAAATGACAAAATCTCAGAAAAGACGCCATCGTCAGCCTCAGCATACCTAGCAAAGTTGAGAATCATTTTTGCTGCGCGCTTTGCCAGGGGGAAGTCTTCCAAAGCTTCCTCGGGGGTTTCTTTGATAGTTTTTATGTATGCTAAAGCCGTTAGTGTAATTGGAATGCTCGCTGCCGCCATTTGGAATTGGCTATCGGCCAGGAGAAACTCTCGAATCGAAAGGTGGAGAATGTTTATTGTCTTTGGACCCTCTTCGTATGAACTAAGCCCAAAAAGGGGCATAGCATGATATTTCTGGAGCAGGTCGTCCTCGCTGCCAAGTCTGTCATGGACGTCAAAACGCCGTGGGGCCGTATAAATCCGAGTAGCCATGATGTCGTTTACCTCAGAAAGAGTCAAGGGACTTTCTGTCCATATAGCAAACTGTAGCAGACGAATGGCTTCGCGCTTATGGTTGTGAGGTATGCTCTGAATAATACCGCCATATATTTGTATCAAATCAGATGGAGGACGACTGGGGTCCAGGTTATTGAGAGTGCTTTTGATGGAATCCAGAGAAGAACAGCCAGCTAGAGCTTCAATACTAATCTTGGCCAATAAAAACCTATTCCACTGCGTTAGAATCGCTGGCCAACTTTCAATGGGTATGGTGGAGACTTACGAGTCGTCAGCGTTATTCCTTACTATGTTGCGTAATTCATCTACCAGGTCCTGCGGCAATGACTTTACTATAAAGTCACGGTCTTGATTCAAGCGTAACTCGAGGTAAGTGCGTATTGCGTTGACGTTTCCCACATCTTGACCCAGTATTACACAATTCTCGGCGCCAAAGAGACTGCGAGCCCTGTTTATAAGATGTGACCGCCCAGTCACGATCAACTTGATGCCGGCCAAGGACGAATCAGATGAGACTGACTCCAACCATGAAAGGAGCTCGCCCTCGTCACTGGTGGTGCACTCATCCAAAGCGTCCATGATGATGCTCGCTCCTTCTGATGATTGCATCATCATTGTGACATAGGCAGATAACTGGTGGGTTTCTGGTTGGCTTATGCCATCACTGCAGACTGCGCACAATTTGTCGAGAATTTTCCTGGATCGAGATTCATAGCAATACAGCTGCCATGCCAGTGAACGAAGAAGGCTGTCGAAGGTGTTTTTTCCAGTTTCCGCGAATTTGAAAAAGAAGAAAAGTGTGGGGCGCGGCGAACCAATTTCTTGGAGACGGTCAATCAACATCGTAATGAGAACTGTTTTTCCAAATCCTGGAGGCCCAAAAAGGAAAAGATGTTGTCTCTTCCCACTGTTCCACTCGGAGAAGGTAACGCTCTCCAGGATCCAGGAGCCAGTGCCTTCGATAACAACTGCTCTTGCCGCCTCTAGATCAGTCGACGGATCTGGGGGAGATAGCCATTGCCACATTTGATATTCTTCACTTTCAGCTGTCATGTTCAGAGACGCTAAACCATCAGAGTCACGATCCGAATCAGTAAAAATGACATCCGGTTTCGATTCGTTCTCAGATTTCTGATCAAAGTAATTCTCTTCGTTGAAGTAAGGGTCCTCTGGATCCGCGGCCTCATCCAAGTCAGCGCTAGTCGGAGTGTCGTTTAGCCAAGGAAGAGAACGCAGGGCAAAGTCGTGCAAGTGCTCGGCAATATGATCAAGGAGCTCGGGAGAATCTGCTGGTCCACTGGATTCGCAAAGCGGACAACCACAAATTCCTGTAGGAACAGGCCGAACTGCCAGTGTCACAATTGTGGAGTACTGCTCTTCGTTGATACTTTCGCTGTGGACTTCGCGGAGGTGATGGAGAAACATGTCAACGGAGGGAAATATTACCGACCGTTTTCCTGGAACCGAGCACGCGGGGCACTTCCAGCACTGCCCATGCTGTTTCTCGATATGTCTCATCCACTCATGTCGCGTGACATACAATCTCTCTGGTGTGGGACACTCTGTCAATATGCATGTGTACGGGCAGATGTCTGCTATCAGATGCTTTCTGAACAAGTTTCACCGTTAGACATGACCCGACCCGACACAAAATGTTCAAATGGGAAACATTTGGGTACTTACATCCATAAGGTTTTCTCGCGATAAAGATCTGGAAGGGTTTGTGAACAACATGGGCACTGAAAATATCGAACAACTTTCGATCTGGGTGGCTTTGGGTATGCGATCTTGGCAGCCGTCGTCGTGATGTTTGTTTTTGCAACTCGTGATGGCGTGGGTGTCCGCTCAGGAACAGCATCGATTGTTTGAGCAACTCTTGATGCCGAGGTTGCCGTTGGAACCACGTTCCAATTAGGCAATATGTCTTCCTCCTGGCCGAGTGTTTGCGACTTCCTGGCTTCGGTCATTCGCTCGCTGGCTGGGGCAGTAGCCGCCAGATGGTTTTGGCGAAGAGCCAAACGATCGATCTCGGCCGGCGTTCCGCCTTTGTTATTCGAGCTAGTGGAATCGACGGCCAATTTCTTGACGTGCTTTTGTGCATACGTGTATCTGTTTCTCCGACGCAGGTTTGCCAGAATGAGACGTTCCTGTATGTCTGTGAGAGCCTCGCTATCGATGTGATAGTCCTTGCTGCCGTCACGCCGCCCCCTGGCCAAGACGATCAGTTCAAGATGCCGTCGAAATTTGCCATGATTCCCTGGATCAAACAACCTGTCGGCCTTATGTAGACGTGAAGTGGTTCCCGACTTTCGAATGGCCAGAGCTACGCGTGTGAGGTGGTTGATGATTTGCTCTACTTCGGCTTTGGCCTCCGCGAGCGGGGAAATGTCTTCTGGCATGGATCGACTATCAGAACCTGGTCGCGATGACGAATCATCAGACCACGGCGAAAATCCCCGAGGGATATCCTTAGCGGCATCAAGACTCCGGTGAGAGTCCGCCTCTTGGGGATCGTCTGCCCACCACTCGTCATCGTCCTCGTCCTCAGAGGCACTGTTAACCTCATCAGTTTCTTTTGACACTTCTTCTGTTTCCTCGCTGGAATACAACGCTGTTGAAATGTGAGGAACTGCTCGAGGGCTGATATGTATAACTTGGCCACGTACCGAGCTGTTTACACCTTCCGAGGCATCCGGACAATAAGACGAGAAGTCCTTGTACCAAGTTCTTGGTATCTGACTCCATGGTCAACCTTGCATCGAGCGAGGCCGCACCGCCTGCCAGTGCACCAGTAGTCGCTGCCCATAGTTTGAACTCGGCCAGCCTGTTCTCTGCCCACTCCAGTTGCATCAAGGTCGGAATAGCTATGCATTGTTGCAGAGAATCCCGGCATTGCGCAGCAGCTACTTCTATGGAGTTCGAGGCCTGCTGAGCCAGGAACGGTTCCGTTGACTGGCTTCGCAGGGTTGATTGCATCTTTGATCACATCTGGCAAAGCTAGACAATCAGGGACACCTGAGAGAGCTGCGTGATTTTCGGGCGAGAGAATCTTACCTGGCTCTGCGGGGTGTGGTAATCGCAACGACGTATGCATTAGCCGACTAGAATCAGGCTGGGAGTTCCTGACCGGATTCCCCCATTGATTGATCATGTGATCACCCGAGGGTTACAAGATTGCTGATTGGGACTTGGCATGCATCAAAAGGCGCCTAATCATTCGATAACCTCTTGGGGGCGTTGCGTGTTTAGATATAAGGGAGTAAATCTGCGCATACAACTAGGACCATAGTTATTCGTCTAGTGCCCGAGCTCTTCGCTTCATGGGAAGGAAAAACAACATGATGAAAAAGCTTGGAGACCACGTAGACTGGACTAATAAATATGGTCCTAGTTGTATTGGATCCCTAGAATTGTAGATGAGGGCTACATAGTTGTGAGTCATCTTTTGGGGGCCTGCGGTATCCCTTTCTAGGCGTGAGGTTGGAGACTGGCACTGCTTTGCCCGGTCTGATTTTGGACCTAGCGGGAGGTGGAGAGCCCTTTGAAGGAAAAGGCTTTGGAAGATTACCTGAAGCTGACAGCACTCTCTTCTTTCTTGATGACATTTTGCTTTCTTTCTCTATTGCATCCTGGTTTCTGTCAGGAATGCAACCACTCTGACCGTTAAGGACTCGACAACGCGGCGCGCAAGCCCATTCGTTAATGTGGACCCCGCTGGTGGTACAACGCCAAGTGAGAGGTCTGCACCCATCTTCTGCTGGGCATTTGCTGCTGGTCGGGCAAAGTTGCCATGTGGGGGGGGCTCTAGTGATGAAAGGAGACCCTGGAGAGTCGGCTGGAAGACCATTGTCGACAGACGGATCGTAATCGACAGTGAAGGTCACCGCAGGTCGCGGTGCTGGAGCTGGAACAGGGGACGGCTCGGGAGGTGCGCTATCTCCACCGCTTCGCGTTGCGTACTCTGTCGAGCCTTCAACACACATGCTAAGGTCCTCGAATGCGGCTCGAGCGACGTAATGACAGAGGACTGTCATGTTGTAGACGTTATCGACGGTGTAGTATAGCCTGCAATCTGCTGCGGCATAGCGGAACTGGAGAGGTGCCGAGGTCTCGTCCTCTCGTAGCTGGTCACGGAGGTTGAAGGCAGCATATTGGATGCACGAATATTTGTCTTTCGTTCCGGTTGACAGGGAAAAGGGGCCGGACCGCCGGGTTCCGCTCGTCGATCCACTTCATGTCTTGATCGAGGGCGTCACCGGAATACAAACTGACGCCACGACTCCCGTTTGCCGCTTGCATTGGGCCTGACTTTGGGGCGCCACCTACGACAACAGTGTGAGCGCCGGCTTGAGTTGTTGCAAGTTCCAGGAACAAGGCGCAGGCTGAGGGGCATGTTCCATCGGTGAGCTGTTGGTAATATGGCATTAGACGGCAGACCAAGAACAAAAAGGTTGTAGAAGTCACCTGCAGTCTCCAGAGGACCGGTATATTCAGCGTTGCTTTAATTAGTGAACTTGACAAAGACCTGTGAAGTAACTAGTCATGTGGGATGTTACATACTTGCAAAGTGAACTTTCAGCGCCTCTTTTCGATCAATAGATGCTGCTGCAAGAGATATTAGGCTTACAAAAGAAAACGCAGATATGATGCCCGTATAAAGCTCGACGTGGGCATCATGAACCGAATAAACCAGGTATTGCATCATAGCCTCGAAGTCGTATTGGTTCTTGAAAACCCCCGTCGTGAAATTATGGCCCAGTTCGTTTAGAGCCTCGATAAAGTCGAAAGCTGGTTGCTGGTAACCCGCCGGTGGATTCTTGAGATGTGCAAGAGTACTTTGAAACTGGATTGTTGTGTTGTATTCGCCCTTTCGTCACCATTCTTCAATTGTTGGTGCCGTGGTCAGGATTTTGCCGACACATGCAAAGACTGCCCCAAGCAGTGCCCGTGGTAATCGCATACACAGATTGTCTAATGCCCTTCTTATTTTATTTTAATTTATCTCTCTTTAGATCAATATAATCCAAGTGTCGCCATGTACTCCTTAGCAGCTTTAATTGCAGCCCTAGTACTGTCACACGTCGTTAAATCGTCCCTTAGCTTCTTGTTGTTTTCTTGGTTTTGTGTCTATATCAGAGTTGGTATACATCCTGTAGTTACCTCACATGGGGTTTTGAATGCGTATCATATCGTCTTCTTTCGAGCAAGGCTTGAAATGTTTCCACGGCTCCTCGTTCCATGCTGTATGGCCTGGAGGAAAGCCAGCAAGGCTATACTGTGCGCCGCCGGTCCTGAATCCGCCGTACCTTGTTGCATCATAATCCTTATTCATAGTTGGCCATAGCCAGCTAAAGTTATGAAGGTTCCTTCTGTCGACTTTGCGCCAGGAGACTATCTGGTCCCACTTGACACCTCCCAAGGCTGCATACTCATCTTCTTCAGAGTAAAGGTTGTATTTGCCCAGTGTCTTCGCAACATTAATCATATTCGGAGTCGTCTTGACCCTGTAGATCCATGTCGTGTCCTGCTGTCGCGAGTAGAAGGCATAACCAAGCGCCAGGAAGAATGATGAAGTGAATGAAGTATAACCGTCATCTTCGGGCGTTGAACCAAGGCTTGTAGGATTTCCATTCTCGTCAAACTCCTGGGGGATATCGACATGGCTATAAAGGTTAATATTGGGGGCCACCTCTCCCACCGCAGTGAGACCTTTGGGCAGGAAGCCGCCAGCTGCCTTGACGTCTTGAGGAGCCCTGCCCGCACCGCGCCAGACAAACTTGGGACCGGCTTGTAGGTATGCAGCCTCTCCCAAAAAGAACCAAAGAGGTGCCAGGTAGAACAAAACGAACAAATTGTGTTGCACGCTCATTTTCAATAGAAATGGTGATTGGGAGGGAGAATATTAGAAGAAATTATCGAACTAAGACTGCGTAATTGCAGCCAGGGTCTCCTTGTGGTATTATATGCTTCAAGAGTCTCGGAGTAACCGGGATCTACTGCAACGCTCTGCTTGAGCTCCTAGAGCGAGGGAAATTGCGGCAGCAATACGA
Source organism: Colletotrichum zoysiae (assembly GCA_030867305.1). NCBI lineage: Eukaryota > Fungi > Ascomycota > Sordariomycetes > Glomerellales > Glomerellaceae > Colletotrichum > Colletotrichum zoysiae. The sequence goes on along the minus strand of MU843029.1, from coordinate 4,603 downwards.
AGGCTGCGGCCACAAGTATCCACGCATACAGGGGACCTTGTCACTGTGTGAGAAGTTGCCTAGTGTGTACAGTATGCTATTTAAAACAGATAAAATTGGACAGGGTTAGGGTTAAAGAAAGACTTAGATCCAATTCATTCTTGGATAAGGTAAGCAGGAACAAGATAATCAAGGGTGTAATTAACCCCGCCACGGTATTTATCGTTTAACTGCGCGCACTGATATGTCGGAAACTGGTGCGCACTAACACAGCTTAATTTTTCACATCAATTGGGACAGGCAGAATCAAGCCAGGACCTTAAAACGCAAGACATTTGTTACAGAATAGAGCGTCTGACTAAGAGGGTATTGCTATGAGGTACCGCTTTCCCTGTGAGGGTTATATATAAATTAAGCAGTAAGGCTGTATTTAGAAGTAAGGTAGTATTACACTACACTCAGAAGAAATAAGCTACTTTTAACCTAATAACTTTTCCCTATACGAATATGCTGCCGATAAAGGCGGCTAAAACCGTGTAGGAAAAAGTCAATGGCGGATGTCCCACTCCCCCTCCCCCCCGCGCTTCCGCCTAACAGCCACCATAGCATTCACTATCAGCTTCGGAGCATCGCTATTGAATGTTAGTTAAAAAACCTCTCTGGGTTTAATGTATCTTACCCCGCTCCATTTATAATCACCATGATAATATTTACAGAAGTAGTTACTATCTCTACCGACATATACGTCGCCCGAATCAGGACAGGCATCATAAGTACACGAGTTGTGTACGCTGCCACTCTTCCAGCATCTATATATTGTAAGTATATATAATCTAGGAAGGTGGAGAGTTACTTACTTGCAACGCGCTGCTTGAGCTCCTAGAGCGAGGAAAACTGTAGCAATAATAGAGGCTTTCATTATAAATAATAATTCTTTAGGAAGCTTGAGTATTAGAATTTAAAAGGAAGGTGCTAAGTAGATATAGACTTGTCTGGCTTATTTATAGAGATGCATGCGTGCTTCCTATATATTTATAATAGATAAAATAGTAATTATAGATTACTAGTTATGTCCTAAGCTGTAGACTACTATATATATCTTAAACTATAATAGATATTAAGTTATTAATGCAATAAGCTATTTATACAGTTTATATAGAGTAAAAAATAGGTAATTAATTTTAACTTTATATTACAGCTAGATATCTAACAGTAGGGTTTCTACTAAAAGTATAGCTAGGGTTAATACTTATTAATAGTAATAGTCTTTTAGGCTGCTAGGGGATTACTTAGTAATTAGTTAAATAGTTAGGATTGTTTTAGGTTACTTATATAGCTTAGTAATAAAATATAAGTTAGATACTAAAAGGTATTTAGAGAATATATTATAAGTTAATTACTAAAGAGCTATAGAAGTTTATCCTAAGTTCTAGACTTAGTTTATTCTATATATAAGTCTTAATATCTAGTAGCTTCTCTTAAAGCCTTATTCTTACTAGTTATAATTACTTCTTTTTTTTTAATAACTGCTTAGTAGGCTTTAGTAATTAATTAGTAGATCTTAGTAATTACTTAGTAGTTCCTATAGAGTAATTACTTTATCTTATTATTATATAACTTATTTATAGTTCTTTTATTCTATAGGGAGTTATTCTTCTATTAGTGTATAAGATATTATACTGCCTATACTTTTAGGCTTTAGTAAGGCTATTATTACTTATAGTCTTATTAGGTTATAATATTAGGTCTCCCCTTTTAAAGGTCTTATCTTTAAGACTAATAAGTAGGTTATATACTTTAGGTAGGGGGTTTCTATAGTTTTTTTTTTTATAACTGTCTTACTAATACTATATTAGATTCTTTATTTAAGCTATTATTATCTACCCTTTATTATAAGCGTTATATATTATAGATTTTTTAATTTAGTTATAAAGTTATACTGTATTCTTACTACTATAGTAAGGGGGTTTATTATAAGATATTATTAGGTAGTAAGGTTTATAGTAAGTATACTTACTTAGGTTACTTATATAATACTACTTAAGATATAATTTATTTTTATAGGTTTTTTATTTTTATTTTTTTTAACTAGGTTTACTAACTAATAGTAGTTAATTAGTTATTAGATAAGGTAAGTTATTTAAATAGAAAGGAATAGTCTAAAGAGGTTATTTTTTATTAAAGGGCTGCTATATTAAGAAAGGCCTAGGTAGAAATAGATATATTACTTATAAAGTTAGATTATATTTAATAGGTAAAAAGAATAGTATTTAAGAAGGGTAATATAGTATTATTCTTTATAGAAGAGGGTTTTATAGAGGAGTCTTTAGTAGTTAGGGAGGTTTAATCTATAGGTAGCTTTAGTATAGTAGATTTCTTAAGGGTTTTTCTAGAGTTTAATCTAAACGATTTATTTTAATAGTCCTTAGGTATTTCTAAAGAAATAGGTTTTAGTTACTAGTTAGTATTTCTAAGTAAATAAAGGGGTTTTTATCTTATAGCTATTCTATTTATTAAAGTCTAATTATTAGTTTTAGTTAAATAATTTATTTTTTATTTTTATACCTTTTTTATCCTTACTTACTAGAGTTAGTAATAACTAGGTTTTATTTATACTATTAGGTCTAATACTACTTAAATACTTTTAGTATATAACTTAAGTTTATTACTAGTTTCTATATATTATCTTTATATCTATAGTTTTTTTATTTTACTAAGTACTATATTTTATTATTATTATAGTAGTTAATATAGTTAATAATTTATTTAACTTTATATTTTAGTTTATTAGTATTAATAATAATAGGGTCCTTAGTAATTAATCCTTATAGTACTAGTTTTAGTAGTATAATATAGAATACTAAGTGTATTCTTATTATATCTAGTAAGTCTAGTTTATAGTTAACGTTTAAGACTTTTTTAAGGATTTTAAAGGGTTTAAGTTTCTTATAGTTTAGTTTATTATTTAGTTATTTTATCTTAATATTTTATTAGAGAAGATAGGTACTATCTCTCTCCTTAAAGGTTAGTCCCTTAACCTTTAAGTTATTAATATATCTTCTTATTTATTCTTTAATAAATTCTAGATTGTTAGTAGCCTTATTTTAGATTTTTTAAAGTTTATTAATTTCTATTATAGCTTTTAAGGCTTATAGTCCTTTATATAGTTCTCTATAAGTAGTTAGTTTAAATCTATAGTTTAGGTAGAATAGTAATTATTATATACTTTCTCTAATAGTACTGTTATAGGTAAATTAGGCTAGTAGTAATAATAATACCTAATTATTTTAGTTATAGTTAATATAGTATTATAGATATTATTCTAGTATTTAGTTAACTTATTCTATTTATCTATTAGTCTATAGATAGAAAGAGGTTAACAGCTTATAATTAGCTTTTAGTTATAAAATTAGGAATTTCTAAAACTTAAATATAAATAGCTTATCTCTATCTAATATAATTTTTTTAAGTAGTCTATAGTTACTAATAATATACTTAAGGAATATATATACTAGTTTTTTTATAGTACTTAATTCTTTATATAGAATAAAGTATATATATTTTATAAGTCTATCTATAATTATAAGTATACTATTAAAGTATACCTTTATAAGTAGTTCTTTTAACTTTAGTAGTTTAATAATAAAGTCTAAAGATATTAAATACTATACTTTTAGTAGTACTAGTAGTAGTTAGATATATTTATATAGTTTATAAGGGCTATTCTTACTTTTTTTATAGAGGTTATAGTTCTTAATTACTAAAGCTACTTATTCTTATATAATATACTTATTATAGTGTTACCTAATTCTCTTATAGGTCTTTATAACTCCTTAATATCTATATACCTTAGCTTTATATATCTTATATATTTAGTTATCTATTATTCTATTAGTTATACTAGTATTAATATATATACTAATTATAATAAGTTTCTATACTAATATAATTTTACTATTATTATTATACTTAAGGATAACCCTTATTTTTTCTAGTACTTAGACTTTATAGTCTGTTCTTTTATTAAGAGTGTTAGCTCTTCTATTTTCTATTCCTTTATAATAGATAATCTTAAAGTAATATCCTAATAGGAATTCTAACTATTAGATCTATCTCTTATTAAAAACCTTAGATATTATAAAGTATATAAGGTTTTTATAATCTAAGTAGATAATAACTTAATATTTAGTCTCTAATAGGTAGTATCTTTATTCTTAAAAGTTATAAATTATTACTATAAGTTCCTTATTATTGATGAATATAATCGCTCTAAACCCCCATAAGCGGTCTAGTGCAGTTCACCCAGTAAATGTAATCACAGTACGTAAAACCCAATACGCGGCACCTCTGGCCTGTGCCGTATCTCAATATCTTAATGCAGTAAATGATACCCAATAACGTAGGGCAACTGCTGAATCCAACTTCACTTCAACCATGGTCTGGATGCATACGCGAACGACCTTTGGGCGCCGGAACGTTGGCGACAACGGGGTCGCTGCCGTGATTTGACGTACCGGCGACGATGGCACTGTTGAATCTACCATCAAGGTCGTGATGGCTTCGCGACGGGGTGACCAACTTGCAAGCCACGCGATGACTCCGAACTCTGCCACCAAGGTCGTCG
>MU843028.1:0-67125 GCA_030867305.1 Colletotrichum zoysiae | reverse complement strand
GAGGGGGCGGTACAGTTAGGCTCTCGAATAATGGATGAAAAGAGCGGTCGGCCAGGCTTGTGGGAAACATGTCAAAATCTCACCCACCGACCGCTTCCGGTATAGTAGGTGCAAGCAACACTGCAGTTGTTTTGACGAGGTTTGGACCAAACAGGCCCTGCCTTGCTCGGACACCAACGCAGTGTTTTCAAGGACTCATGTAAGATGCCACAGAAGGAGGAGGTAGACGATACTAAGGTACGGTTATCAAGGCAGTTGGTTCTTCGGAGGTAGACGATACGCCAACGTGGCGCGCGGCCTGCTTCCGCGTACTGATCGTCAGTCACCCTAGCCGCAGAAAGGGTGGCTAGCTACGTGTAACGTAATCAGTCGGCCCATGGCTCAAGACGCCGTTATGTCCGGGAGTCCCGCCGGGGCTTGCAGGCCGAGATAAAAGATGATGGACCAGTCACAAACAGGACCACCAAGGTTGACTGGATGGCCTCCGTAATTATAATTACATGGCGGCGTCTTGCTACCATACACGCACTCTAGTACTGTAGGCAGAGCACATCGAGGGGCCTAGCCATTTATGTTTTTTCTGGATGGGTAATGTATTCCCCCTCTTCTGGGCGAAACCTGGGCGTCTCTCGTTTCCAACGTGCAGCCTGGCTGGACGGCGTCACGCTCCCACGCTGAACGGTGGATCGGACTCCGGTGTAACTCCGGGGGGGCCGGCAGGCCGCGGGAAAGGATGATTTATATCCGCGACGAGGCTTGTTAACGGTAGGTAGGCAAGTAGGTAAGTAGGTAGGTAAGTACAGGTACGCGATAGACAAAGGTACTTTAAGGTACGTGTCAGCAAGTGGGTCAGGGAAGAGAAAGGCGGGATCGTGGTCTTGATGGGCGGATCGGAGACAAGGTTGTAGCCCCCCATTTAATGATGTGGGTTTTATTTGCATCCATGCAGTTTAAGAGTTTGGGAATCATGAGGCTTGAACCATTTTTTTCAATAGCATCGTACATTATATGTACTATGTAGTTAATCCCCCCCTCCTTCTCCCCCTTCATCAAGCGATGAGTGCAGGGTACCATCAATCGTCAAACACGCCCTGCTGTTCCCCTGTATTATTAATGCAACTCCACTCGTCGATTGGTGGTGTTGGTTAAGTACTCAGATACTGTGTGAATGGCGGGTTACAGATGACTTGGCTGCTCGGTATTATCTTGGCCCTTCTTGAGATAGGCTCAGGCCAACTCCCCCAAGGCCATCTGACTTGCTTGCATCGAATGGAGGGGGCGAAGCTGGCAATACTGCAGCTATCATGGCGGGTTCGTGATGCGTCGGAATCAGCGAGGGGTACAGTACAGTACAGGGCCAATATGAAAAGAGCTTCAAAGTTGCAAGAAGGCTCCGCCCACTGCGTTACGTTTTTTGGTTTGGATAGCATTGACTGGCTGGTGAAGATGTACCTAAACTACAAGGCACATGAAAAGCCCGCGCCGCGGGCGGAGCCTCGGAACAGCGGCTCACGGCACTCCCTAGCGCCCTCCAGCCTCGGTAGGTAGTTTACAATTACTAACGACCTTCTGCCCTACCAACAACTACCAAGGTACGTGCCTTAGGTAGTTGGGTAGGTAGGAAGGTAGTGTGGGTGTGGAGGATGGATGCACACCACATATCGTTGAGCTCCGTCAAGAGATGACGCCACGTCCAATCCCTAGCTCGCTCGTCTCCGTGTGACTCAAAAACGCGCGCCATATGTAAGCACAAGAAGCACATGGACGGTCAGTATGGGGGATCCACGTAGACTATCTAGGGACCTACCTAGGTACTGTATGTAAGTGGTGGATGTAGGTAGGTAGGGAATGCGGTAGGGGTCTCTGACGGAGCTCCGCCCACGTTGGCTTAGAAATGCCTTGATACATGTAGGTAGGTATGTACATCGATCGATCGTACTGTTTTTCAACCGGCAGTTGTCCAAGCTCCCACGGTAAACTGACTTCACTTCGCGAGGAGGTTGCCGTGGGTGAGGAAGCGGTGCTGGAGCTATGGCGTGTTGCCCACCAAAGATCTTGTGGCGATACCTACCGGTGTAACTGGAACGAGTCGTGCCCTTCGTCCTGAGAGAAGCACGCAGTGAGCGAGTAAGTGATTGTGTGATTGTGAGTGAGTGAGTGAGTTGGCGCAAGGTAGGTACAGTACCTAGGTAGGTCGTACCTGGGTACATATGACTACTACCTAGGTAGGTGCTATATACCGTACAGTGCCAACTCTGTTTGCGCCGCACTGATATCGCGAATGGCCTCTCTTCTTGCAGGCTTCTTTTTTTCTTTCTTTTTCCCCCTTTTTTCCGTCGCAGTATACTACATATACATCTCTCATAAAGAGGGTCCGATTCGATGTACAGGTACTCTCCGAGTATTTCGCCCTGGCCGTCGCGTTTTTCGACTGCTTTCTTGGACCGCTTTTCTTCAGATTCCACGAGTGGATGCCTCCGGAACCCTCGGAGTTTCTTCCACTAACACGCGACCCAGTATGCCTACCCGCCAGCCCAGAGCCTAGGTACTTGCCTAGGTAGCTTGACCGCTGTCGCCTTTCCCTTCATCGCGACAACTTTATCCTGAGCAGTGACATGCTCTTCTTTCCAGAAACCCACCTCGAGGTACACGCCATGGGTCCCTCCTTCAAGTGGATGGCTGACTTGCTGCTTGACAAGCCCTGGGCTGCCCCAGAGGACTCCCCCCCACCACGCGAGACGCCATCTTGACGTACCCTCTTGCTGTTGCTTTGTACCTAGCTCACCAAGAGTCTTGTCGCAAAGGATTTCTCTCGGCTTCGCCTTCGCTCGTCGATGGTACTAGCTCGGCTTTCAGCCTTTACTCTGCCGCCCCTCCCCTTACCGGTGACCATATGTATAGCCCGTCGTCGTTCATCCCACGATATCATGAAGCTCCCCTTCCTGCTCCTTTCCCTACACGTGCGTACAACAGAATCTCCTCCCTACCGCCTCCTAAACCCCTAATATTTGACACCCACCTAGCCTTTGGGCAAGCTCGAGACCCTCGTCGGGGTCTCGCCGAACCCGTCACTACTATTTTTTGTCGGTTTGTCGAACACCAACATCGTCTTTTGGTGTTTCTCTAGCAGCTTTCGGGCGAGAACTAGTCTTTGATGAATTCTATAAGCAAGCAGCTTACTGCGGCCTTGGTTCTGGGCCTTGTGCCACTGGTTCTTGCCCACGACGCTCACCCAGACGCTGTTGAGGGAATGGACATGGACATGTCCCACGCCACCAAAGAACCCGAACCTGATCTCAACAGCTATCCGCCCACATACTTTGGGCTCCCAGATCATGCGGGAATAATGTACGCGCACATTGGCGCCATGATCTTCGCCTGGGTCCTTGTGCTGCCAGTTGGTAAGTCTGCCACGATGCCCGGATTGCTGCGCTGACTTGCTCACACGCGCCTCGGCAGCTGTCATGCTATCAATTGCACGTTCGAAGTATACACTCGCTCTCCAGTTAATCTTCCTCGCCGTCAATGCGCTTGGCGTGCTCCTGGGAACAATCTACAATACCAATACTCCCGATCTCTACCCCAATAACGCGCACCACAATCTAGGCTGGCTTGTGACCTGTGTTGTGTCGGCGCAGGTCCTGATCGGCCTCCTGGGAAGGGTTGCCAGCGCATTGATCGGGGAGGGGCGCCAGACGTACGGAAAGAACGAGCACCAGTACTTTATCCCCGTATCTACCACCGCCATGGCCGAACACCACCGCATCAACACCCCTCGGTTCGCCAGCGAGTACCGCCTCTCTACCGACAGTGGACAGGGCACCGAGCCTTGTACCGAATCACTTCGGAGCCACTCCCGTTCTTCGTCTTCCAACCAAGTGTCCCCACGCAGTTCGGACGATCACCGAAAAGAGTACGTCGAGGATGACGATGATCACGAAGACAGCCTGTCCATGCCCTTGCCGAGACTCAGTAATGGGAAGAAGGCGAACCGAATCCTTGCCAAAATCGCGGGCAAGATTTCGTCGCGTGTGTGGAAGGGTATGCTGTTTGTCTACAACTTTGTCGACAGGATCATTTTGCCTCTAGGGTCCGTCGCCCTGTGTCTCGGAATTGTGACGTACGGGCGTTTCTTCGTAAGTGACAAACCGCCCAATGCTCCTGTTGTTGGAACCCGAAAGGCTAACCTGGCGCAGGAGGGCAACGGCATCTTCAGCGGCTTGGCGCATTGGATCAAGGGAGGCATCTTCTTCTGGCTTGGTTTGTTGACTCTCGGTCGATGGACAGGTAGCTTCGGCGAACTCGGATGGGTAAGTTGAGTTGTCATCTCTTTGCCGGTCGTGTTCGGACCCGGTTTGCTGACTGTTCTCCCGGCAGGCTTGGAATGTTCGGCCGAAGCGCGCCGACGGCAAATGGCGACCCTCGGCCGAGTTTGTCGAAAGTGCCCTAATCTTCGTCTACGGCTCGACCAACATCTTTCTCGAGCACCTCGGGAACTGGGGGGGAGAATACAGCGCGCAGGACCTGGAGCACATCTCCATCACCGTCCTGTTCATTGGTGGTGGATTGGTACGTTTGTTGATGGTGCTGCGCATCAAATGATTGACTAATGAGAAGACCAGGTCGGCATGCTCATCGAATCGAGCCGCATCCGAGATTTTCTAAATACAACCGTCGTCAATGCCGCTGCAATCACGCCCGAGCGAGCCTACGACGAGGAGGAACTAGAGACACTCCAGCCGCCAAAGCAGTACGAGTTCTCCATCAACCCCATCCCGGCGCTCGTCATCCTTCTCTTGGGAATTATGATGAGCTCGCACACGCAGCACTCGATGGTTTCGAGCATGGTACACAAGCAATGGGGCAACCTCTTGACGGGCGCTTCTTTCGCGCGCGGCTTGACCTATGTCATTGTGTACCTGAAACCGCCCCAGTCGGTGCTGCCGTCCCGACCTCCCACCGAGCTCCTCGCTGCTTTCGGGCTGATCTCTGGAGGCATCATTTTCATGGCCAGTGTGAGTCGTATTCCGATGAAATCCTGGTCTATTCGGGCAGGGCTAACGTCTGTAAAGGCCAGCGACACCATTGAGGGCATGGAGCACTACAACCTGGATGCCATGTTCATGTACACGGTGACCATGGGTCTTGTGGGACTTTTGATGGCTTGGGAGATCATCGTCCTGGCCATCAAGGGTTGGGCGGTGCGCAAAGAGACTGGACGGTTGTCGTACCCACGTGCCTGAACAAGAACACTGGAGAGATGCCAAGCCAAGTAGGCACCACGGGCAATGGTAATATGATGTGGTTTGCGTATATTTGTGTGAATGGAAAGGTACGGCAACGGCGCAGTCATGGACGCTCGAGGAACGGGCGCGATGGATGGCATTTGCCGGCGCATACCAAGGATGCTGTTTACATTACCTACCCTTAGAGATACCCTCATGACACCGTCAGACGACTAATACATGGTTTTTTTTTTTAATGAAATTTGATTACCCCAAATGCCCAGTGTGACAAACTCGAGCGTAGAGTTGCAAGATCTGCGCGGCGTTTCATACCGACGAATGTTCATTTGGCGACGTGTGTTGTTTTTGTTCCATCAATAGATCAATCTGCTTGCCCCGGCAACTCCGCCAGTGGCTTCCCAGCTCTCATCCACGACCCTTTGTGGCCCTGAAGCTACCCTTTTGTCGGCTCATGCAGCCCTGGCCAGGTAATCCCATTGCCATTGTTGCTGGCGACTGAAAGCGACTGGGGCCTGTTCGCGGATGGCAGTCTCAATCCCAAGTGGCTTCCCCAAGCCCCTTCATGTCGTCTGTATCGATAGATTCCTACGACTTGCGACGCAACACCTGGAGACTACTGTTCCGTGCCTTGAGCGTTGTGGGGGATGTAGCCATGGCCCATGTCTCCTTCGTGATCCTGCCGCATAGTCTCCAACAACCGATCCATAGTGTCTCCTGTGGTTAAGACTTTCGCGACAACCCGCGTCCGTGGTATAGACCCATCTTCGTCGATAAAAACAGCATGAACCCCTTCACTCGGAGGTCATCCTGGATCCCCGAGCCCCAGTAGCGAAGCCATTGGTGTAGTTCAGCTGGAGGACTTCTTCTTCTTGCTCTTGTCCTTTTTCTCCTTTTTCCCTCTCTTTGCCTCCTTCTCCTCCTCGGATTCTTCGGCCACTGCCTCCGTCATGTCGACATCCTCACTCTCTGTGGCGGTAGCGGCAGCGGCAGGGGTACCAGCGGCAGGCTTGACAACGCGCTCTTGATCCAGGGTCGAGTACAGCGCAGTGCCCTGCTGCAGGGCGTGCACGAGGAAAGGCACCGAGTCGGCCTTGAAATCGTCGGCCTCGCGGACCTTGTCGAGATCCTCGGCGAACTCCTGGGTCGTCCGTTGAAGGTAGAAAGCGGTGAACTCCTGGGATGCGGCGGCCATTGTGGCCGAGTTTTTCCCCCTCTCCTTTCCCTTTCTCTTGTTTTCGAATTTCAGCCTTGACTCCAAGAGAGCGCCTAGATATATACTTTGAATTGTGGTGAAAGATGTGCTTCGTTGTCGTGTAGATGGCCGATGAACATAAATGATGGAAGGGAGTTTTGTAACTGAGATAATTCAGTGAGATCCCGCCGAGAGAAAGTTTTGAGATACAGTGTTAAGGTACAGTATGCGACAAGTTTCGCACAGTCTAGTATGGGCGATGAGGTAAGTAGGTAGGTACTAATTACACGGTATCTGAGGTATCGGCAATACTTTCTTAACCCTTTTTCTTTCTTTTTCTGACCTTGTTTTCCTCCTTTCTCTTTACTTGGTTGAACCACGTCAAAGTGCTGTCAAATCCTGCCAGAAATCACCCGAGACCCTCAATCGTAACTTGAGTGCACAGTCCAGCAATGCTGGCGAATGAGAGCGTTTCTTACAACCAATTGCCCCAGGAATGTCTATAGGGCCATCGGGAAATATATTTCAAATTTGTACAGACTAGGAAACCATGGCATACATGACATAAAAAACAAGGTCAGGGGTATTTGCCCGACCAAAACAGAGGGCATGACACCCCAGAACATGCTAGTAAAGATAAGTACGCCTACACCATCCACCCATCAAGCTGACCCATATCGCTAACGTAACATTCCCTATTTATGACTTGCCAGCGGACTTGGCCATAGTGTTGAGGGCGCTGCCGTTCTTGAACCACTCGATCTGAGGAGCGTTGAATGTGTGCGACAGCTTGACCTCGAAGGGCTTGCCGTCCTTGGGGTGAACGACCATGGTCAAGGGCTTGCCCACCTCGAGTTCGGTGGCAAGGATATCGACCTTGTCATCGGGCTTAATCTTGTCGTAGTCGGCGGGGTCGGAGAAGGTAAGGGGAAGCATGCCCTGCTTCTTCAGGTTGGTCTCGTGGATACGGGCGAAGGAACGGGTAATGATGGCAAGACCACCAAGGTGGCGGGGCTCGAGAGCAGCGTGCTCACGGGAAGAACCCTCGCCGTAGTTCCAGTCACCAATGACGACCCACTTGATGCCCTTGGCCTTGTAGTCACGGGCAACGGCAGGAACGGCATCCCACTCTCCAGTGGTGATGTTCTTGACCTTGTTGGCCTCGCCGTTGGCCTCGTTGATAGCACCGATCAACATGTTGTTGGAGATGTTGTCCAAGTGGCCGCGGTACTTCAACCAGGGGCCGGCCATAGAGATGTGGTCGGTGGTGGTCTTGCCCTTGGCCTTGATGAGGATGGGGATGTCCTTGGCGTCCTTGCCATCCCAAGGCTCGAAGGGGGACAGGATCTGGAGACGGTCGGAAGAAGGAGAGACCTGGACGCTGACGGCGCTGCGGTCGGCAGGAGGGGCCTGGTAGGTGTTCTGGCCCGCGTCGTATCCGCGGCTAGGGAGACCGTCACCACTGGGGGCCTTGAGCTTGAATTCCTTGCCGTCCTTGTCTTTGAGAGTGTCGGTAAGGGGGTTGAAGTGCAGGCTGCCGGCAACGGTCATGGCGACGACCAGATCGGGGGAGGCAACGAAGGAGTGAGTGGCAGGGTTACCGTCGTTGCGGCCGGTGAAGTTACGGTTGTAGGAAGAAATGATGGAGTTGGGCTCACCCTTCTTGACATCCTGGCGATCCCACTGACCAATGCAGGGACCGCAGGCATTGGCAAGAACGATACCACCGTACTCCTCGAAGGTCTGGAGCTGGCCATCACGCTCAATGGTGGCGCGAATCTGCTCGGAACCAGGGGTGATGGTGAAGATGGTCTTGGACTTGAGGCCATGGTCGAGAGCATCGCGGGCGATGGAGGCGGAGCGGGTCATGTCCTCGTAGGAGGAGTTGGTGCAAGAGCCGATGAGACCAACCTTGAGCTCCTCGGGCCAGTTGTTGGCCTTGACAGCCTCGCTGAACTTGGAGATGGGGGTGGCCAGGTCGGGGGTGAAGGGGCCGTTGATGTGGGGCTCGAGCTCAGACAGGTTGATCTCGATAAGCTGGTCGTACTCGACGCCCTCGTCCTCACGGAGCTCCTTGGCGTAGGTGCGGGCGAAGTCACCAATATCCTTGCGCTTGGTGGCGGAGAGGTACTGGTGCATGCGGTCGTTGAAGGGGAAGAGAGAGGTGGTGGCACCAATCTCAGCACCCATGTTGCAGATGGTACCCATACCAGTGGCAGAGATACCCTCAACACCAGGGCCGTGGTACTCAACGATGGCACCAGTACCACCCTTGACGGTCAGAATGCCGGCGACCTTGAGGATGATGTCTAGGAATACGTCAGCACTGCACACTTCTTGACAGCTCCTTGGCTGAGGCGATTTACGTACCCTTGGGCGTAACCCAGCCAGACATCTGGCCAGTGAGCTTGACACCGATGACCTTGGGGGCCTTGAGCTCCCAGGGGAGGTTGGCCATGACGTCAACAGCGTCGGCACCGCCAACACCGATGGCGCACATGCCGAGACCACCAGCATTGGGCGTGTGAGAATCAGTTCCGATCAGCAGACCGCCAGGGAAAGCGTAGTTCTCGAGGATGATCTGGTGGATAATACCGGAGCCGGGCTTCCAGAAACCGATGTTGTACTTGGCGCAAGCAGAAGCAAGGAAGTCGTAAACCTCCTTGTTGATGCCGACGGCACGCTCCAAATCCTTGGCACCACCAACCTGGGCCTCGATCAAATGATCGCAGTGGACAGTGGTGGGGTTGGCGACAGAGGGCATGCCGGCAGACATGAACTGCAGAATGGCCATCTGAGCAGTGGCATCCTGGCAAGCAACGCGGTCAGGGCGGAGCTTCAGGTAAGACACGCCACGCTCAATATCTTGCTCGTGGGGGTTGTCGAGATGGGAGTAGAGAATCTTCTCGGCGTAGGCGAGAGGCCGGTTGAGACGCTGGCGCACGATGGCCAGGTTCTCAGACATCTTCTTGTAGTTGATGAAGTTGCCCTCCTCGTGAATGTTCTGCTTGACCTGTTCCCAGAGAGTCAGCGATTTGTTTGACCACGAGTAGCAGAACACGCCCAGCCAGGCTCTTATCTAGTGAGAGATTGACGATAGAGACACCTCTCACAGGAAGGAGGAATACGCACCTTGCGGTCAAGAGGGGAGTCAGAAACAGTAGCCATGCGGCGCAATCCCAGACTGGCACTGGCTGCAGTGCGGCCCCGGGCCATAGAGCCCAGGAGCTGTCGTGAGGCCAACATGATAGGTGTTGACAAAGCGAGCAGTTGATACACTGTTCAATTGAGATGGAGTGGAGAGTGTCGGAGCTGTGATGAAGCTCGAGACAGTTAACACAAGTGCCCTGGCCTTTGGAAGGGTCTTTGTTGTTTTCAGTATGGGGGGAAGGGAAAAAGAATATTAAGAGGATGAAAACAAAGAGATGTAGGGGATTTTCGGCAAAGATGAGAAGTAGCCGAGAAGGGCGGCACAGCGATCGGGTCAGAAAAAGCTCGCAATAGGCTGGAGAGTGGGGGGCATTATATAGGCACGTGGAGTGGGCCCCAATCAGTCAGGAATGGTACGTACCTACATCTGCTGGGTGCGTCCTTTTCAAATGAACATAGTGTGTCTTTCTGTTAAGAAAGGTTTAATGTCTTCCTTTGAGAAATGTTTAATTGGAAATGCTTTTCTGTTAAGAAAGGTTTAATCGGAAATAGGGCTGCCCGAGGAAAAGAAGAAGATAGAAAACCCCCAGAACCCCTTAGCACGCCTTATTCTAATACCTTCAAATGTATTGGTTGCAGCCCTCAGTGTATGTGGGTCCTCCGCAAAGGCCAGCCTGCTATGTATCCAGCCAGCCTGCCAACCTTAGTCAGCTGGCTCCTCGGCGAGCGGGTTATCTAGGTAAGTCACTGCTTGTAAAAGTGCAGGATTTGGAAGGCTCACCTGGCGCAAAGCAAAGGCAAGAATAACTATGTTGCTAGGCCGCTTCTAGTTACCTAGCTAGTGACACAGCCCTCCTGGCAGCCGTTCCGGATCTGACAGGGCAAATGGGCTGTTGGAGCTGTTGGTCAAGGAGAAGAACATTGACGTAAAGAGACATGTGAAAGCAGAAAACGTAAGCAGAGCAACGCAGGCAAAAGAGAGCAGTAAAACAAGCAATAAATAAATAGCATAAGTAAGTAAGTAAACAAAAGGTATAAGTAGATAGTCTTTATTAAGGTTGTCCTTCTTAAGGGTAAGGTGCTTAAGAAGGACAACTGTATACTTATGGACATGTGACACTGCACGTGTTTATGTGAGTGAAGCTATCTACAGCATTGTGCTTAGAACTTTTGGTCCTTGCTTTTGCTGTCTTTTTTCCCCTTCTCCCCCCCCGCTGCAAACCTGCAAGTTGTAGAAGACGCAAACATACCTGAGATGTCTAAGGCGGTACTTAACTGCCGGTGCGGAGAGCCTGCTTTGGTTGTCCAAATATTGCAAAGCTCCCCAAAATGGTCTACTCTGTTGACCGAGCGAATCACTCGCTTACATCCCCCATATGGAACAAGCCAGACTGCGACATCCAAGAGACGTCAGAACAAGCAGACTGTCGTTGTCAGATTCTTTTCTCCCAACGATACGCATCGCCTCGGCAAGCCCGCCTTGTAAGAAATGCCATCCCGTTGATACCTCATTGCTTACCCAGATGCAGGAACTCCTCCTGCACTCCAACCTCACGCCCGTGACTGCTACACCCTTCCCCGCATTCCCCGGATTTTGAGCCTTCCACAGACGGGGGGCTTCGGAAGTCAAGACCACCTCCTCCCAGGTTCGCAGGACAACACGCATTACATGAAAGCCATTGGCGACCAATATTGCGGAAGCAATGTGCATGTAGCTTGTCATGTTTGGATTCCACACGAGATGTCCCATTTTCAGCGCGCCTCCAAGGTCTTCCGCTCTTCCAAAGTTTGTCCGCAGGTCGCTAATTGCCTGTCGATGTAACATCGGGTATGACTAGATTGAGACCCGAGTTGTCCTCATGATCGGCCGAATATGCCGTCGGACCAGGAAGGTCACCCTACTGCGCTGTTCCCTGACCGGCCAGCTTTGTCGTCTCCTCGAGGGCAGCTACCTCCTCTGTTCGAGCCCGTTTGATGAGGGGTACGAGGTAGCGGCAGAACCAGACAAAATGAAGCACGAAAGCTTTCTTTCGGCTACTTGTTTCAACATCTCTTAAAAAGTGAGATGCCGTCATCCTGCGGTGTGAAATCAGAATCATGCCTTGCGTGCCCCGCCTGAATTCCTGTCAGTTTAGCTTCTTCTCTTTCCTGCTCCCGTCCCCGAAGTAGGGCTAGCACATTACCTAGCTAGATCTACAACCCCGCACGAATCAATCTCATGATCTTTAGCAATTCTCCATCCGGAAATGTCACCGACAGTAACCAGGTTCTTGAGGGATATCATATCCGTCTGGGGTAGCTTTCGAGTACCGCAATGGACCGTCACTGCGCAAGGCCTCCTCTACCCCTCCCCTCTCTGCTCGTTTCGTCATTTCTTCGGCTTCATGTGAAAGAAGGTGAGCATGGTTACTCTCCGACCAGATAGACATAACGAATTAAATCGAAAATACACAGTGATGTTGAAGGCGCGCATTCGTTGCGGGGGTAAAGGGATGCCTACTTCCCCGGCCATGTAGCGTCTCGTAAGATTGAGCGGACTTGGGACGTAGTAGTTTGCTAACAAATCATGCAAAGGGAGTATTGAAGCACGAGTGGGCTGGACGTCTATATAAACCTGTCAATCTCTCTACATGTCGTGATTGTTTCCCTTGATTGCACAACATCAGCTCACACATCCACATCAAGTTATATTATATATCGCCTCTAACATATAAATAAAAGGCTTGTCTACTGCCCAACATGCAATTCAAGAGCACCGCCGTTGCCTTCTTCGCCAGCCTTGCCGTTGCGCAGGATCTTTCCCAGCTCCCCGACTGCGCGGTACGATGGTCTCCATTCACTTTAGAATCGCATCCCATCTCCGTTAAAGATGGAATAAACCGCGCATTTAGCTTACAATAGACCATGTGTTACTAGGAACCCTGCTTCGTCAATAGCTTTCCTCTCTCTGGCTGCTCTTCACAGACTGACTATGCCTGCATCTGCGCGTGAGTTTCTGTCTTCCCGAGGAAACTTTGAACCGAGACCTTCCTTCTTACTGACAATCGGGGTGGCACACATAGCTCGAGCGCGTACAACAGCGCCGTGACCACTTGCGTGCTGGGTGCTTGCCAGTTCCTTGACGCGTAAGTGAATACCATAACATGGCGATTTCTGGAACATGTTCAGCAACTAACACTGTCCTTTGTAGTCTGGCCGCTCAAGAATGGGCTAGCAAGACATGCAGCGCCGCTGGCGTCCCCATTTAAAGTACCTAGTGAGGAAGGGGGAATGGGGGCAAAATAACCACCAATTCAGGGCCTCGAGTTCAAGCTGGCTATGCGTATTTGGCGGGTGAGAGCCGAGTTAGTGACATGTATACACGCCTGTCTATGATGACTGGGGATCGAACATACTTTGGTCACATCCGTGGCGGAAATTAACTCCAAGGTTGCCTGCTCTTTCTTATTCGAGGAAAACATGTGCCGTAGACTGAGAGAAACATCCGGGACGAGGCCGATGCTGGACGCTACCTACACTTGGGGCGACTTGGATTCATGTCAAAATTCGCATTTCAACACGACTAAGAATTACCTCTGCTTCCGAGACACATCAAATTTAGCAAAACGTTTCATCAAGTCATTTCAAAGGCCCGGCTAGCTGGGCGAAAGTTGTACCCGTCTGCTTCTGTTGACACGTTCCCTGACGAGCCATCACAACTCACCACCTACGTCCTCGACCATACCAAAGGTACGTTGAGGATCCATAAATTGAATCCGCATCTATGTATCTTGGGTCACACGTAGAGTCAGTGTTCGTAAGTAGGAGCGACTTGTGCAGGTGCTCTTTACGGACCGGCATGGCCTCGACGTCGCGCATAACCCCGGACGTGAACCGAAAGAAACAACGTGACTTGGGGACGTGGTTTCAGCTGGCTCTGATTTGAGAGAGGTCTGTACGTCGTTGGTTGGCCCAGTCTGTTTACCATTCGTGTATGAGTATGCAGCTGTGCAGTAAGAACGACGCGTATCTCAATACAGTCGACAACTGCCATATGAAAAGACCGCGACAGAGAGCAGAAAGGCAAACATGGGACACCGGCCGAATAAGGGCCATCCCTGTTGTCCTTTGCAAAAACAAGCCTGATAAAACAAGGTGCTTCGAATAGGTAGGCCATTCCCCGAGGGGCGCAAAGAGCACGTCACGAAGTTTCATCCCATGTATCACGGATGAACGGCAAGATGCCCCGCGTATACGGACCACATGTATGGATACCTAGGATGGCATTGATCGAAGGCCTCCCTAATCTGGACTTGGATCTGAAGTCCCGGCCGTCTGTCTAGTGGAAAATAAAAATCACAAAACCATGCTCCCGTCAACGTTGAAACTCCATGCGACGAATCTACAAAGGCCAGTCGTACCTAGCTCCTTGAACGCTTCAGCAGCAACACCAAAGTTTCATTTACCGACGTAGGTCGATACTTGGCCGGGACGAATCGAGACTCGGACGCACTGAGCTGCTCGAGCTTCTGCGACGACGCGCTCGCTGCTCGCCCGGGTCCGAGGGCCGCAGTCCAGACGACTTTGCAAACAAGTTGAGAATATCAGTCAGCGAAACTACAGCAGTCAAACGGCCAGAGAGATGAGCGCCGGGCAAGGCTGCCGCAGGCACCGAGGTGTGGGTTTGTGTAGGAAGTGGCGACTGTGGTGCCGAGCCCGGTCCTGGCACCAGCACACTCGACGTTGTCGGGGCGAGCAAAGGAGTCGCAGGTGCGGATGGGGATGGGGATGCCGATTCAACCACCCACATGCGGTGAGACTGGGTAGCCACCAGCTTCGCGACGGTGTGCGCCAACGTCGAGTACGGGTTGACGTAGAAGACAGGGAAGGAGTCGCGGCCATGCTCGACACCACGCTCGCTGAGAATGACGGAGATGAAGTGCATGCAGGATGACTTGAGCAGAGGCGCGTCGGCGGCGTTGGTAAGATGCTTGACGTCCACGGTGGAGATATTCCCAACGACATTACGGGCGTTGTCGATAACGGCGACGCTCGTGAGGCCCTCGGCGTTCATCAGTGCCAACGCGTCTCCCAAAAGGCTATCAGAGCTGCGACATGTTAGTTGCGGCGGTCCAGAGTCTGGATTGGTCTCTTACTTGACAGCAACGATTTGCTGTGTTCCGATGCCGAGGTCTCTCAAGGTCACGGGATACAGCCTGTCGATGGCAGGGAAATTGATGCCTTCGTTCCAGAAGAATTCAATAGCCTTGAGCTGAGTGAGAATACCGATCACGTCGCCCGCGGGGTTGGTAACGAGGACGCGATGGATGCCGCTGCCAAACACTTCGATAGCCCGTTCCAGTGTCTCATCGAAGGGCAGAGTAATGAGCGACTCCTTGCGACATATGGGCTGGATATCGCGCAGCGCTATGCGGGTGCCGTTCCGAGCCTTGTTCACGATCTCGTCGTAAAGCGAGACCTGTTCCTCGTCGGGCTTCGCCAGGCCAACGACGATAAGGAGGTACGTGTTGAGGTCGTTGTAGTCGAAGGTCGATATGGCGGTTTTGGCCGAGTCATCTGGTCGGATGAGGACAACATTGGATGGGCTGTGCTTGACCAGCGTCTGGCGATATGTCAGAAATAGTCTCCAATAAGAGACACAGATGTTGGTTCACATACCATGGATGCTTCCTCGACGCTGGTGCTGAGGGTGGCCCACTTGAAGTCATCCTGAGCAACAAGCTCGCTAACAGAGATATCGCGCCAGTCACGGCCAGCGAAACGTGGATCGGCGTGCTTGTTGGCAGCGGGTGGATGGTTGAGCAGCTCTTGAACGGCAGCTTGAGTGAAAGAAGGATGCCGTTGGGCGCGAGGCGAGCCAGGAGCGTTCCTCAGGTTCTCGGCGAAGCTCTGGCGATGGGCGTGGACATGGGTTGCCTTGTGCAGGCTGGTCTGAGAAGGGGTTCGCTGGGGGACTGCAGGAGGCGAAATGGCGATGGCCTCGTCATTATGTGACCCGGACGCTGCTGTTGCGTCCATTGCTCTTTTCAGACAGGATCTCTCCGTTCGTTCCGAGATTGTTGTCTTGCGGAGCGGTCTAGCAAGGCGGGATAAGGATAGGTTGAGGCGGGGCCTTTTTTTCTGTGGCGGCGATGACGTTTGGTGCGTTACTTCTGCGCCTGTAATCCCTTGCTGAGCGCGTTATAATAGCAGCTTCTACAGTCGTTCAATCCTACTTGGCGTTCGGCTTTGGCATTTACTTTATCAGATTGCCCCAGTCGTCTGCGTATTGGTGGCTGGATAGATTAGGTATCGGGCGAGGCGTTTGAGAGAGCAGAGGTCGACAGTCAGTTGATTGCGCCCGAGAGCTAGAGCTGCTGGACCGCCTTACGTAGGTACCTAGGTAGACGGAATAGCTACTACGGATCGCAATTGAGGGGCTCCGATGATCTGATGGGTCCCGATGAGTGGCAGTGACAGGGAATGATGCATGCATGCGCTTTGAAGAGTTCAGTGCACTACGAACGTAATGTTGCAATTGGCTTATTGCCGTCTCGATTCTTGTGGAAGGAAAAAGAAAAGGCACAAACCCCCTCCCCCCCCCTACAACGACCGCATGTCTCGATGCTTGGATGAAGGAACAGAGGGATGGAATGGAGGGGCCGAACAAGTTGTCGAGGTGTGCTGAGCATCACCTTGGGAGCTGCGGCTAGCGACTCGCCGCAGTGTTGCACCAGACAGACAGGTCCTTCCGCAGTACGGATAGACGCCCAGGGAGGGAGGGATATGCCGGCACGTCTTTTTACCTTATGCTGCCCTTCAGTGGACAGTCCAGAGCCGTGATTGGTCTCTTTGCTTCTTCCATCCCCACTATTCCCGAGCGGTGCACCGGCGATCCGGTACCCCACTGAATGCAAGTACCCGCATTATTGAATAGGTAGGTAAACTGCATAGATGGATAGGTGGTATATCCGTACAGGTAGGTACCTAGGTAGATTTGGTATTGGTGAAGAATTTCATCCTGATGGACCCTTGCCACAGACCGACAACGACCTGCGCGCATGCGTTTGATTTACCTACTCTACGTATCGTTGGGGCCTGTGCTCCCTTCCTACACAGATAATGCCGCTGTCTAATTGCTTCGTTACGGATACTGCGTATCATTCCAGACCCCCGGACGCGTGGCCCTGAAGCCATCTATCTATTCATCAGTACGGATACGCTGGACCCATCCCGAAGCAGACGTTGTTGCATGCTTCGCATCGGTTTAAGCGGACGTCTGCTGGGCTGTGGTTTCGTCCTGCCGACTAGGCTGGCCTGCCTGCTCCTTGGATCTCGAGATAGTTCTTGCAATGTTGAATGAGAGAAACAACAAAGGGCTTTGTCCGGGAATTGGCTTCATGGTCGCTTGGGCATGGCCAGCGTTCCTCCCAGGACTGGGAGCTTGGACGGGACTGCAAGGGATCTCTCTGATGGGGAGTTCCTTGTCCAATGTGAGCCTCTCGACTTCATGCATTAGGACCGCTGCACGGTGTAGCTTGCCGTTGAAATTTGATGGCTTCTCCCCCCCCCCTCTCTAGGATTCATTCTTTGCGTGTTTTCTCATCTCTTCGCCCCTCCCCTCCCCTGCGTTGGACCATCGTTCTTTGACAGACGACGGAATGACCTACAGTCCCAGACTAGATCATTCCGTCTGTCAACCTCTTAGTGGTGGTATCTGTGTTGCTATGGTACCTGTGGTACCTGTGGTACTGAACAAGTTTAACATGCCGTAGCCTGCCACAATCCAACACAACGGCCGGTGGGCTTGGCAACATAGGAGATGCATACGGGCTGTGGTGGTGGCACGGGGGGCGGAAATCACAATTGGATACATCTCGGTCATTGGAGACGGGAGACGATGGGAAAGACTAAGAAGCTAGCGAGTGGTACTTACTGTATTATTACCTACCAACCTAACCTACCTACCTAGAAAGTCTGCCCGCGTTGCATCAAATTCGAGGCGCCGAAATTACGTGTCGGGATGGCGGTGCCTTATCTCAAGGCAGCTGAGGTAAGCAAAGCAGACACCTACCTAAGTACATCGTAGTTTATTTGGCTGATGACATAACCACACACATTTGAACTAGGTAAGTATGGGTGGAGACGAATGTTCACATGCAACCATGGCCAGTCAAAAGTCCAAGACACTAACAATTTCAGACGCCCGCCAGGAGCAGCACACCACCCCTGGAGTTAGACGGACTGCCCAACTCCCCAGGTAGGTAGGTACAGGTAGGTATTAGGTACCTAGGTACTGATGATTATGGGGACGGCAGCAGCAGGCAGTAAAGAAAGTGCCCTCCTTTGCTTGAGCGAGAGGGACGGACAGACAGCAGTCAGACAGACAGACAGACATGCCACTCCACCGATAGCCCCGCCAAAAATCTACCAAAATTATTGTCATTTTTTGCTTTCCCCTCCATGACAGGAGCCCCCCCCCCCCCTCCCCCAGTCCCTCACCATCGTGGGCTTGCTGCCTCACTTTTTTGACTCCTGCAAGTCCCTTTGTTTTTCCCCCCTTCCCTCTCTCCCCCCCTCCGCAACATCTCTCACCACCATCGCCCCGTTTGCCGAAGCATATCATGCTCATCATTGCGACCAGTCGCTGTTCTTAGTAGACTGCATACACCCGCGTTCCTCCCTATCCTCGTCCGACACCCGCTCGCTTACTTTGGCGCACCAAGGTTAAGGTCGAGAGACATTTGGGGCTACCGAAAAGGGTAAAAAAAGTACCCCTCAGAACACAACACGCCGACACTTATCCGCCTCTCCCCGCGTCGGCCTACCTCAACGCAACCTTCTTTCGCGCTCCCGACAAACCTCCCACCGCCCCGCCTGTCTTGGGGCTGGTAATTACGACAAAACCTGCAAAAATACTCGACTTGACCACGACCGACACACCGTCTCAGTCGCAATCATGTCCGTCCTTCCCCCAGACGTCCATGCAGAGTTGTCCCAGCTGCTGCAAGCTCTGCAGTCCCCAGACAACTCCGTCCGAACCCAGGCCGAAGAACATCTCCAGAACAACTGGACCGCGAACAGACCCGAGGTTTTGTTGATGGGCCTGGCCGAGCAGATTCAGGTTGCCCCCGATGCTTCGGTATGTTTCTTTGCCCTGTATTTCCACATTCCAAGCTCCCCCTTGCCCGTCCTTCTCATGCTCCTCGTCTGCCTCCGCCTTGTGACCTGCTGCTAACCTCCATCATATCCCCTTTCAGATACGATCCTTTGCCGCTGTTATCTTCCGCAGAATCGCCTCCAAGAGCCGCAAGAATGACCGCGGCGAGCTTGTCGACATGTTCCTGTCCTTGTCACAGGACCAGGCTGCTGCCATCCGCCAGAAGCTTCTCGAGAGCCTCGGCGGTGACTTCCCGCGTGCTGTGCGGAATAAAATCAGCGACGCTGTCGCCGAGGTCGCCAGACAATACACTGAGAATAGTACGTCGCGAATCTATCCGCATCCCACTTTGCTCCCTTTCCTGGAAACTTGAGCCTGACACCATGGCAGATGATTCCTGGCCCGAACTGCTCAGCGGTCTGTTCCAGCTCAGCATCGCCCCCGACGCCGAGAAGCGCGAGACTGCTTTCCGTGTCTTCGCCACTACCCCCGGGATTATCGAAAAACAGCACGAGGAGACTATTATCCAGGCCTTCCAGAAGGGATTCAAGGATGATTCCGTTCAGGTAGGACAACCCCGAAAAAAGCGCCCCCGTCTGGCTTTCGGCCTACCTGACTTGCAACTAGGTGCGATTGGCCGCCATGGAGGCCTTTGCCGCCTTCTTTAGAAGCTTAGGAAAGAAGGTGCAACCCAAGTATTACCCTCTAATTCCCGACGTCCTCAACATCCTTCCCCCAATCAAGGACACACACGATTCAGAGGACCTTAGCAGCGCCCTTGTCGCCCTTATCGACGTGGCCGAGACAGCGCCCAAGATGTTCAAGCCCCTTTTCCACAATCTCGTCCAGTTCAGTGTGTCTGTGATCCAGGACAAGGAACTAGACAACCTCTGCCGCCAGAACGCGCTGGAGTTGATGGCTACTTTCGCCGACTACGCGCCTTCGGTGTGCCGGAAGGATCCCACCTACACCAACGATATGATCACCCAGTGTCTCAGTCTCATGACCGATCTTGGCGAGGACGACGATGATGCCGCTGAATGGCTGGCGTCTGACGACGTGAGTAGATTCCTTGCTCTGGGCGATTGCAGTATGGATGTTGACCCGAATCCAGCTTGACCAGGAAGAAAGTGACCAGAACCACGTTGCCGGAGAGCAGTGCATGGATCGCCTCGCCAACAAGCTTGGTGGCCAAACCATTCTGGCTCCGACCTTCAACTGGCTGCCCCGCATGATGACTTCCATGGCCTGGAGGGACAGGCACGCGGCCCTCATGGCCATCTCTGCCATTTCGGAAGGCTGCCGGGAGCTGATGATTGGGGAGCTGAGCCAAGTCCTCGACCTCGTCGTTCCTGCGTTGAAGGACCCCCACCCTCGTGTGCGTTGGGCCGGCTGCAATGCGCTCGGCCAGATGAGCACCGACTTTGCGCCCAAGATGCAGACCGACTACTACGATCGCGTGCTCAAGGCCATCATCCCTGTTCTTGAGTCCCCCGAGGCTCGCGTCAAGTCGCACGCTGCCGCTGCCCTGGTCAACTTCTGCGAGGAGGCTGAAAAATCCATCCTGGAACCCTACCTTGACGAGCTGCTTTCTCACCTCTTCCAGCTCTTGCAGAACGAGAAGCGCTATGTCCAGGAGCAGGCACTGTCGACCATTGCAACCATTGCTGACGCTGCCGAGGCAGCGTTCTCAAAGTATTACGACACTCTGATGCCTCTGTTGGTCAGTGTCTTGCAGAGGGAGAACGACAAGGAATTCCGCCTTCTTCGCGCCAAGGCAATGGAGTGCGCCACTCTAATTGCTTTGGCAGTCGGAAAGGAGAGGCTTGGTCAAGATGCCATGACTCTCGTCCAGCTCCTTGCCTCCATCCAGCAGAATATCACGGACCCCGACGACCCGCAGGCTCAATATCTGATGCACTGCTGGGGCCGCATGTGCAGAGTGCTTGGTCAGGAGTTCCTACCCTTCCTGCCCAATGTCATGCCTCCTCTTCTTGAGCTTGCCAGCGCCAAGGCTGATATTCAGCTTCTCGACGACGATGACCAGGTCGAGCAGATTCAGCAGGAGGATGGCTGGGAACTCGTGCCCCTGAAAGGCAAGATGATTGGCATCCGAACTAGCACCATGGAAGACAAGAACATGGCCATTGAACTCTTGGTTGTCTACGCTCAGGTACTCGAGGGCAGCTTTGCTCCATACGTGGCTGAGATCATGGAGAAGATTGCTCTTCCTGGTTTGGCCTTCTTTTTCCACGACCCCGTCAGGTTCATCTCGGCCAAGCTGGTACCGCAGCTTCTCAGTTCATATAAGAAGACTTATGGAAGCCCTTCGAACGAGCTCAACGGACTGTGGGCGGCGACTGTTGACAAACTTCTTGAGGTCTTGACAGCGGAGCCAGCCATTGACACCCTTGCCGAGATGTACCAGTGCTTTTACGAGTCTGTGGAAGTTGTTGGGAAGGGTTGCCTTTCGGCTGAGCATCTCTCTCGCTTCATTGATTCGGTTCACTCTGCTATCGAGGACTACAAAGACCGCGTGGCTCAGCGTCTCGAGGACAAGGAGGGCATCGCGGCCGAGGATGCGGAAGACGACGCCGATGATGTCTTGTTGGCCATTGAGGACGACCAGACCCTGTTGTCCGACATGAACAAGGCCTTCCATGCCATCTTCAAGAACCACGGTGCGGCCTTCCTTCCGGCCTGGGAGCGTCTGCTTCCCACGTACGAGGGTTTCCTGAAGTCGGACGACCCTACACAGCGCCAATGGGGTCTCTGCATCATGGACGATGTTCTCGAGTACTGCGGTCCCGAGAGCCAAAAGTACGCCAACCTCATCACACAGCCTTTGGTTGACGGCTGCAGAGACTCTTCGCCCGCCATTAGACAAGCTGCTGCTTACGGCATTGGCGTGGCCGCGCACCGTGGTGGCCTTCCCTGGGCTCAGTTCCTGGGTGGTGCCCTGCCTTTCCTCTTCCAAGTTACGCAAGTACCCGACGCGCGGAGCGAGGACAATGTGTACGCGACTGAGAATGCCTGTGCCGCCATTGCCAAAATCCTCCATTACAATGCCGGTTCAGTGCAGGACCCCAACAACGTTGTTGCCCAGTGGATCGAGACACTTCCGGTGACGAACGACGAGGAGGCGGCACCTTACGCATATGCTTACCTGGCAGAGCTGATCGACAAGTGAGTGAATACCCCCATGCCCAAACAGTGCATCACCGCTGACGTGCGACACACAGGCAACATCCGGCTGTTGTAAGCCAGGCTGGCAGGGTTTTTGTACTCACGGCCCAGGCACTCGAGGCAGACACTCTCCAAGGACAGACCGCAAGCCGTGTGGTGGGCGCGATCAAGGCTCTCCTGTCCCAGGCGGGTGTGGACCCCACGCCTCTCCTGCAGCAGTTCTCGCCCGAATCTCAACGAGCAATCACGGCGTACTTTTCTTGAGTGAGGAACAATAGACTGGAAGAGCTTTAAATGGAGAACTGGCCCCCAGCGGGGTGAGTGACATGACGAGGGTGTTGTACTAGAGGGGGGAAAGGGGGAAGTAGTCGATGATACCATAGGCACTGAGACGAGGGAAAAACTCTAACGCACCAGAACAGTCGTCCTAGACTTGGATAGCTTCCTCGTTCGAGCCAAGTGCCAGCCAACATAGGCGAAGCTGGGCAGCGGGGAGAATGGAGAAGAAGGGACGGGTGAGTAGGGTAGGAGGCGACTGTGGATAGCGAGAAGACTCCTCCGGCCTTCTTTTCCCTCTCGCCGTAGGTTCCCTCTTCGCTGGCGCCAGAGTAGTGATATCATATGATATAAAGGTGTGGTTGCTTTCGCAGATAGAAATCTACGCAGATATGATATATTCCTCGACGATGATTCATGCTTGTGAGAGCGGTGTCGTGTCACCAGGATTAATGCTGGTGAGCTATGCCCCGAGCCGACGATCGGTGCTGGAAGCCAAGCACCGCCTTCTGGAGTTGCCAGTGACAAGATTCCTCGCCCAGCAGCGGTCCAGCAACAATAGATGATTATAAGTGTAGTCAACAAGCGAGCTCCATGGAGCATAGACGATGTATGTTGTAAATATATGTAGGCCATCAAAGGGGCCAAAAATTGACGGCAACCGTGTCCGAGCAAACGGCTGAATGATTGCCAATAGATATGTGGAGATGCAGGCAGCAACCAGACCACAGGCCGCAATCTGCCGAGCTACTAGAAGAAACCATAACTACACGGACCGGACCAAGGCGGAGCTATGATTATTGGATCCAAAGAAGGCCTCACCATCTGGAATGTCGCTTTCTCGGTGGTGTGCTGAGGAATAGGAGGCCAGGCTGAGCTACAGAAACGAGGAACATTATCCGAAGGGTGGATGGAGGGAGGGTGGGGGCGGTTGACCCAGCTGGTCTGGTGCCGCCTAGTCTCACGTCATGGAAGAAAACGGCACCATTTCAACCTTTTGGCATTGACTGTCACCTCACAAAGCCGGCCTTGCCGGAGAATGGCGGTTCTCGGTCATTTCACTCAGGTACGGATTTATTCTGTCCGGACTACAAGACAGTTGGGAGGGCTAGCCCGGACACAACTTTGAGTCACATCACGCCGGCGGCGAACTTTCTCTACCAGAGAAGTTATCATGGATCGGGTTGAAAACCGAGAGTTTAGAGTAATGGGTAGAGATGGCCGGCGCACGGGGAGGGGGGGCCCGTCTCGAGTGAGCGGCTGCGTTACTGGCAAGAGACGTACGCATGGGGGGGGGAGAAAGAGATGGGGCAAAAAAAGAGGGGAAAAAAAAGCAAAACCAAACATGGGCAAACGGAATTGCCATGTTGCCTGCTTATGCCATTCCAAGGATGGAGAGACGAGGTGGGGGGCTCAGACGGCCCCCAAGTCTTGCCTTGACTTGACCTGATGAGATGGGTAAAAGCACAACCCACCCACCGACAGGTTGCTCGTCCCTGTTCTCTTCTTGACCGATTGGCGCAGCTGTTGGGTCTGACACATGTCTCGACTATGCTAGCACTGTGAAGCCAGGGAGCAGCGAAGGCTGAAAGAGGAGAGAGGCCTTGTGGTGGCGGCTACCACTGTCGATGTCTTGAGCTGGCTAGGTAGGTATGTAAGGATTGTCAGAGGCATCAGGCACAGGAATGCGATCCTGGAAATGGTGATGTATCCAGTGGTTGCCATTGGCTTCCCCATGTTGATGGATATCAGCTGTCGTACAAAAGGCACCATTAACTTTTCTAATCATTATCCGTACACCACAAGGTCTCTATGATGCAAGGATCATGCGCAGCTGCCTCACGAGAGCACATGCCGAGCAAGGCTTGTAAACCATTCCCGGTTCCTGGTCTGGAAAAGCCGCTGTCTGTCAACAGCTGGGAGAGACACACATCTCGATGGTTAGAAATGGTGCAACTGACGGACAAGACATTTTGTATACGTTGTCGATCCTTTCTTCATCCGGGTCGCCAAGGGCTTGTCACATGGTTACGGGAGGGCTGTTGGCCTACAGGCTACAGAGGACCTAGTGGGCGCATGGAAAGGAAGGCGTACTGCGTAGGGCCACACACCGCAGGGCACTGATTCCTAGTGGTGTGTTGAATGTGTGTGTGTGTGTGTGTGCGTGCGTGTGTGTGTGTGTGTGTGTGTGCGTGTTAGTGGGCAGCTGGTCGTCGCTGTTAGCCCCAGCTGAGGCGGAAATAGGTAATTATCTCTCAAGGGAAGATGGAATAATGGCGGTTTACTTACAAAGGGAGGGGATACGAATGACTCCCGAGGCTCCAACAGAGCAACGAGAGGCGGATGGGGTTGTGTTGGATGGGGTTGCTGCTGCATGCCTTGCCAGGTTCACACAAGGCTACAATTTCAGAGTCAGGCTGAGCTCTGAGCCGCTTGGGTGCGTGCGGATTAACTACTACTTCTTAGGTGTCTGTCTGCCTGTCGTGGATATGATGCATAACCGGATTGAGGGATTGCGATTGTGTTGTTCCAATATCCAGCAATCACGATTGGAAGTGCGATGTTTTGAGTTGGTCCCAGGCCGGCCAAGAAACCCGATCTACCTACCTAATTGCTACCTAACTACATACATAGTTTACCTGTCTCCTGTATGCAAGGGAGGAGGGGAGGGGGCGAGAAGGATGGGCGGTTGGGAGGGAATGAACGGCCACGTCCCAGCTCCGCTGCAACGCCGCTGTACACTAAATCATGTTGGCGCTGGTTGTTGGAGGTGGGAAGGAACCGACGGTTTCTGTTGGCCGAGCTTGGGAGTGGTGAACTACCTACCTCCCTAGGTACTTTGTAGATATTGCCGGAGCTCCTTTTTGGTATCAGACGGTTCGGGGCCACTTGGAGATTGAGGAAGGTACGTACCTGAATATGACGACATTGATTCTGCTAAACTATAGCTAACTTTCCTTGCCTCAACCCCTGTCCAGTATTAGATAAGCTGCACTGACCGCCCATGTATCTACCGACCTAGTAACCGTGGATTCGGAGAGGAAGCTCCTGTCGTGCGCAGCGGTTTTGTCTTGCCCAGTTATTGGCCTGTGTCTTCGCAAGGGCCTCCCGAGGGCATTACGAGTCTGTCTAGGTATATGCTATTTGGGGTCCTTCTCTGGGAGATTGTCTTGGGTAACTACCTACCTACCTACCTATCTATACACATAGTATATGCCCGACTGAGAGATTCTGAGGCAGCCGGCGTGGTCAAAGGTTTTGTTTGTGTACCTAGGTGACCTACCTATGTACATTAGGTAGGGGCCAGGAAATGCTTGAAACGGACCAAGCCACTGAGACCCGGGCCGCGCCCGTATCGGAATCGGCATCGGCACCGGTCGCCTGGAGCCGAAAGCTAGAAGACACTGGTAGCCTTACCGCCGCTGTTGATGCCAGTCAGTCGATTTGTCGTTGATTTAGCTTGGGCATCGACCCTTCAACCCGTAACTACCTACCTAGGCACGCAGCACCCACCCACGTATCGCATGTACCATGAAAAAGGCTATCAAGCACAGGCCAATCTCGGCGAATACTAGGTACCACTACTGCTACTTTACCTACCTACCTAGGTAGGTACGACTAGGTACTACCTAATACTACTACTAATACCACCGCAGTGCGTAACCGTCTTTGGGCTTTGAACGATTTATTATCTAACAACGGCAGTACATGCCTACCTGTGTAATATAGAGCGGGCTGGAGTCGGACTGCCCAGCTAGGTACCGTATTCCCGATACATTCGTTGTCTTCTACTGCATACGGATACCTAGGTGCTACATACTTTAGGAAGCAGGTGTGCGCTCTTTGTCTGATGTGGGTGGCTGGCTCCTAGGGAGGCAGGCATCGACACTGTATCTGCTATGTACCTAGCGTAGGTAGGTAGGTACCTAGGTAGTTTACTACCTAAGGTCGTCGATAGTTAGTGGCGGTTCCTCCACTCAGAATCGACGAGTACGTCAAAGTGGGTCATATCCCGACACTTCTACGTATATGTACATATAGTAGGCACTTCTCAGCAAATGGGGCCGACCCACTACGCAGACCAAAGTCCTGTTAGGTACTTGGCGCCAATGCCGTCATCGTTCCGCCCGTCATGCTAAATACAGTACATATCAATTTAGTCAGCAATGTACATGGGTAGGTAGGTACGTACAGTACCTACACGTACTGCGTACTACCTACAGGTAGGTTACTCTCTCCAGTGTCGGTCTCGGAACACCACCCTAGATATCCATCCATTCCATTCCACAATCATTGTCGAGGAAGCTGCACGCATTCTTTAGAAACGCTTGTGCATCCAGCGCCTGCAGTCGGCATACAGGCACAATCGTACATACGTGTAGACACCACCTTGGATATGCACTGAACATCATGCCAACCCAAGCCGGCACACTGATCTCCCTCTCTCTCTCTCTTTCACTCACTCAAGACACCTACTTACCTACCTACACTACTTGACTACCTACAGAGTAGGTAGACGCATGAACATTCCTTGGTCGGGCTACTCTCAGACGATGCCACCGCACGTGTCACGGCCGAGAAACCCGCCATCCCCCTCCCTTGTTGCTTATCTATACACACGCGTACAGACAAGGCGTGTTGCGTTGTACCTGTAGGTAGGTAGGTAGGTAGGTAGGTAGGTAGGTAGTTAGTTTAGGTGATGTACCCCATGCTCGCCATTGCGGATACCCTGCGCCGTC
Source organism: Colletotrichum zoysiae (assembly GCA_030867305.1). Classification (NCBI taxonomy): domain Eukaryota; kingdom Fungi; phylum Ascomycota; class Sordariomycetes; order Glomerellales; family Glomerellaceae; genus Colletotrichum; species Colletotrichum zoysiae. The sequence continues at coordinate 40,197 of MU843028.1, read as the reverse complement.
TGGACAGTTCCGACCGACTACGCCATTTCAACTACCTGGAACCCTTCCGGGTCTCGGGCTTTTCCTTTCGGGGTCTGCCACCAGATGCAGCATCCGCGCCGCCGCGAGACTACCCAAGGTACATGTCCAGGACGGGGGGCAGAGATCCATGCAGCTACCCGTCCGTTGGGCTCCTCTTGCAGATACATAGAGCCTCTTCGCTCAGCCTGGCTCTGTCTACAGGCCTACCTGGGTGGTTAGGTAGTTACCTTACAAGCTTACCTTCCTCGTGTGCATATAGGTAGTCGGCCATAACCGAGCCTTTCTTTCCTGCCGTGCGTGGTTGGTCTCATCTGACCCTGATTCCCTTGACCAAGTTGGAAATCCAACCCCATACAGCACGGAACCAGGCCAACCTCGAACCCCTGAAAGCCATGATGGTCCATGAGGTATTGTACATAGCTGAATTCAACCAGTACCGAGGTACGAATGAATGAATGCATTGGACCCAGTTTGAATTGAACACCGGGGTTAACAAAGTGTAAATGGCGGAGAGCGAAGAATCTGACAGGAGGAAGGAAAGATGCAAAAAGAACACTCTCGATAATATTTATATCACCTAGCTTGGGTGCTTTACATGGAAGATGCCGGGCACAGCACAGCTAGGTAATGCCTGGTCTTTTCGCCCTCCCATGTCCTTGCAAACAGGCCGACTGCGTGACTACGATTCGCTTGTACACCACGTTACAGCCCAAGCTCCTCTTTCGGGTCTCTACTCTCCCCCCATCTCTTTCTCTCTCTCTCTTTCTCTCTCCCTCCCTCTCTCTCTCTCTCTCTCTTTCTCTCTCATTTTTTTTCTTTTTCTTCCTTCGTTTCTCTTGTGCCTCTCAACCATAGGCTAGTTAGGTAGTCAGTCCTGTCCCATCCATCGCTCGGGTCGGGGCTAAAGCCAAAAAAGAGAGAGGGGGGGGGGGAAGAAACCGACAAAAAGAAAATAAAAAATCCACCACCAACACCAAACCACCGCTAGATTGAACAATAATGAAGCGCCTGTAATTGTGAGACAGACAGCGGCAACGCAGAATTTTTTCACTTCTAGGGACACTTTTGACTAGTACCCACCTACGGATACTGTAACTACACTGCTGCTTCCTGCCCTGCATACAAGGTACATCAGGAAGGCTAAGGAAAAGGCACACACACAGCGGGCACATCATCGTACACCCACACCCACACATATATACATACACACACCACCACCAACACGCACACACTTTCACAGTCACACACCACACACACCCATACCTTTAGGGGTGGTATTACAACGGGCAGTCCAAGGCGGCCATTCGCGCCCCCAATTCTTCTTCCCCTCCCCTCCTTTCCACCACCGGCTGGCTGCAACCATCGGACCGCCAACATCCATCTCCATCTTCTCCTCCCCGCAACACACCGAATCTGGCTCATACGACGACTTTCCGCCAACACCCACCCCTAAACCGACAAACACCACACCGGCGCCCACCACTCAACACAATCCCACGACACGACGCCATCCGCAAAACCCATTCGTTCTTCCCCGCCGATTCAACCGCCGCGCCGCTCCATATCGCCCTCGACTGAGCCGGACTTCCCGACACTGCGCGATACACCACCTGAACGGTATTCAATTACCCGACCTGCCTTTGTCACGTCGAACAACCTCTTCCCTCCCAACCCGGCCCCCCCGTCCACATCACCCGAAATTTCCATAGATTCTCGTCTGGAAAATCGACCCCCGCGACGGAACAGCACGTCCCCGACACCGTATGCACAGGTGGCACCATTTAAGCCGGCGCCTGGGAAGAGAAAAGTACAAGCTGGACGGCTGAACAGCGCAGGGGAATACCAAAAAACCAAAAAACCAAAAAAAAAACCACTTCCCAAAACCCTACCTCTACGACTTTTAACCCCACCGAAACCGGCCGACACTCTTTGACCCTCATCCGACGAGAAAGTCTTTCCGAGACCGATGCGCTCGCCATGGAGGCCTTCTACTCACAGCTCACTCCACAGGAGCTACAGCGACAGATGTCGCAACAATCTCAGCAACGCCAGATGCAGGGTGCAGGTCAGGCCGGCGGCCACGGCTACCAGCAGATGAACCAAAGTCACGGCATGTCCATGATGAGCGGTGGCGGCAGAGGAGGTAGCACGGGCGATTCTCTCGACGACATCATTCAAAGCAACCATCATGAACTTCAACGTCGTCGCAGCATAACCCAGTCATATATGCCCTCGAACCAGAGCGGTCAGAACGGTGGCCCTAGCAGAAGAGTATCCATGATGGAATTCGGCGCCGATGATAACCAGATGCTCAACTATCCTTTCCAGAACCCGGCAATGAACGCCGACTTCACCATGGCTAGCCCGATGGGTAACAGCATGGATAGTGCCATGTCCAACAATGTGCCTGGAAACATATCTGTACCGGGTTCCATGGATGCATACTCCGCCCAGGACGCACTGCAAATGTCGCCCACGAACGCTTTTACCACCTTTTCACCAGATATGATGCGCTCGATGATGCCGCCAAATTACTCCGGCATGTCCGTCTCCGCCATGCCTACAACATCCGGCATTAGCATGTATGCTCAGACCTCAATGGCCAACACGTTCCCGAGCCCCCTCAATACCAACACTACTGATATGGCTATGGACCTGGGCACTAATGACACTCCCGGAACTGCAACACACAGTGGTCTCGACACTCCACTGAATATGGACGATGGAGATAACGACCCTATGAATATGAACCAGCAATACCAGCCGTCGGGAGACAACTTGTCTGGGCCCAATGGCCAGGCTCTGAATTTCTCAAACGGTCCTTCGCAGGCAAGCCAACCCTCATTATCACGCGACATGTCGAGCAGCTCGGGCCAAACTTCATCACAATCCCCCAACAACCGATCCTCTTCAATGGCAGCAAGCCAAGTAGCTGCCGTACCCCCCACAGCAGAAACTACTCCTGTAATGGGACCCGAGACCCCTCGCGCCGAGTCCAAAGAGAAGAACGTCTACTCCAAGAGCGGCTTCGACATGCTTCGGGCGCTATGGTACGTGGCGACACGAAAGGACCCGGAAATCCACCTGGGTGCCGTGGACATGTCCTGCGCATTCGTTGTTTGCGACGTTTCATTGAACGATTGCCCCATCATTTACGTCTCGGACAACTTCCAGAACTTGACGGGCTACAGCCGCCATGAGATCGTTGGTCAAAACTGTCGCTTTCTTCAGGCACCTGACGGCAAGGTAGAGGCCGGCTCCAAGCGCGAGTTTGTCGACGACGCATCTGTGTATAATCTGAAGAAGAAGATCGCCGAGGGTCGTGAGGTTCAGCAAAGTTTGATCAACTATCGCAAGGGTGGAAAGCCTTTCCTCAACCTCTTGACCATGATCCCCATTCCCTGGGACGACCCCAACGAAGTACGTTTCTTCGTCGGCTTCCAGATCGATCTCGTGGAGTGTCCGGATGCCATCGCTCAAGGCCAGGAGGCCGGCGGCGTCAAAGTCAATTACAAGCACAGCGATATAGGCCAGTACATCTGGACGCCCCCGACTGTGAACACGGTTGAACCCGAGAATGGACAGACGCTTGGCGTCGACGATGTGTCCACGCTACTGCAGCAGTTCAACCCCAAGGGCGTGGTGTCTGACTGGCACAAGCAGTCTTGGGACAAGATGCTGCTGGAGAATACCGATGACGTGGTGCACGTCCTATCCCTCAAGGGACTGTTCCTGTACCTTTCCCCGTCTTGTAAGAAGGTGTTGGAGTACGACGCGGCCGAGCTGGTTGGCAATTCTCTTTCAACCGTTTGCCATCCTTCAGACATTGTTCCCGTAACTCGAGAGCTAAAGGACGCCACCGCTGGCAACTCGGTCAACATTGTCTTCCGCATCAGACGGAAGCAAAGCGGTTACACGTGGTTTGAAAGCCATGGCTCGCTCTTCTTCGAACATGGAAAGGGCAGGAAGTGCATCATTCTGGTAGGCAGGAAACGACCCGTGTTCGCCCTGAGTCGGCGAGACTTGGAGGCACATGGGGGCATCGGCGATAGCGAATTATGGACAAAGATCTCGGTATCCGGCATGTTCCTCTTCGTCTCATCCAACATCAGATCTCTGCTCGATCTACAGCCAGACACGCTCATCGGCACGAGCATGCAGGAGCTGATGCGTAGAGAGAGTCGCGCCGAGTTTGGTCGCGCGATTGAAAAGGCAAGAAGGGGTAAGATTGTTACCTGCAAGCACGAAGTCCACAACAGAAGAGGCCAAGTCCTTCAAGCACAAACGATACTATATCCCGGAGACGCTGCAGATGGCCAGAAGCCGACGTTTTTGCTGGCGCAGACCAAGCTTCTGAAGGCTTCGTCAAGGGCCATCGCACCGGCAGCCACACCGCCCGGCAGCGTCAAGTCCACTTCCCAAGCCATCACAGGCGCACATCCCACCCAGAACACCGATTTAACAAAGACCGGCCCCTTGTCGGTACCAGGCGGCAAGACGATCCCGGGCTCGCAGGAGGCAGCTCTGGCTTCAGACGACAACATCTTTGACGAGCTGCGGACGACCAAATGCTCTAGCTGGCAGTTTGAACTGCGTCAGATGGAGAAGGTCAACAGGATCCTTGCCGAGGAACTGGGTGGTTTGCTATCGAATAAGAAAAAGAGAAAGAGAAGAAAGGGAGTAGGCAACGTTGTCCGCGACTGCGCCAACTGCCATACACGTAACACGCCCGAATGGCGCAGAGGGCCTAGTGGTCAAAGAGACCTGTGCAACAGTTGTGGCCTGCGATGGGCAAAGCAGGTGAGAAGCACTGAGCCCTCTGTAGTAGACGGAACGGAGGACTGCGATATTAATCAGGAATAGGTTGGTCGGGTTTCGCCGCGTAATTCGTCCCGAGGGGGTGGAAACGCCGACGCCCAAAGCAAGAAGTCAAACTCGCCTATACACTCGTCCCAGCTTCAAAATGAAGTCAAGGCAAGGAGCAGCACGCCTGGTCGGCCCAGCGAGGCATCATCTGGCAACGCAACGCCCGCCACTACGGTTTCCATTTCAAAAAGCCACAACAACATGCCTCCTCCGAGCCAACCACTCCTGGAAGGTGGCAGTAGCGGCGGCATGACATCGATACGGGAGTAACCAGAGGCCCGCCCGCCTGTGGCAGCTTGAACATTTCACATCATTTCGGACTTGTCTCCCATTATTCTTATTTCGGTCGGATTCAAACCCCCAAGATACCACTGTTGTTCTGCTTCTCTGCGCCTTCCCTGCCGTGGTTGGCCCATTACCATTCGGTGGTGCCGATATCATAGTAAGGGAGCGGAGTCGACTGGCGGATCTTTCTTCTTCTTTTTAACCCTTATTCTTGACTCACTATCTATACAAAACAAATACGAGGCGCTCTCGGATAGGTTGGAATCACGAAGCATTTTTTCTAACGGTGGCTCGAGGTCACCTTCACGGCCTGAAATGAACCAGCTTTCACCATCATGTCGATATTCACCTCGGAGCGTCGGCACGCGCCTTTGGAGCTCTCCTTGCGGGAGGGGAGGGGAGAAAAGCGGTCTTTCTTTTACTTTTGCGGCAAGGTTATATAGCGTGGATGTCTAGGGAGGAAGGCCCTTTCTGCCTAGGGGATTCGGCCACAGGGTTGGTTCTACAACGCTGTCTGGGTCTAGAAATGGAAGCAAGCGATCAAACGATTATGAGAGGCTGGTTGGAAGCGGCCGGTTTCCATCGTCACCTGTTTTTATTTGTTTTTACTGTGCCGGTGCCTCCTCGGCCCGGGTCTCTGGCCACTTACAACGATATGAGATGTAGTTGAATAAAGCATCCTCGCCCCCCTCTACGGTTTTGTCTGATTATCAATGTTATGAATGTTGCGAACTCGACCGGATTTGGTCACATGGTGAATTGATGACTGGCGCGGTTTCTTTTTAAGTGTGGGGAGGCATGCTACTTGCTTGGTGAAGAACTACGGCGTCATCTACTACGTGCTGTGTATATGGAAACCAATACGAGCACTACGAGTCCCTGATATGGGTGGGGGGACGGGGGGCAAATTACGTAACCTGTTTTATTCATGTTTCTTTTCCTTGGCAAAAGGCTTCCTTGCTTCTTCTCCTTTCACCCGATCATAATGCCATCCTCATTCTGTCTTGCCTGCCGCCACTTGCATGACCCAGCCGCCGTTGTATTTACAAGTGAGTTGTTTGTTTTGTGCGTCAGAAACTAGCAGAGGCCGGATATCAAAATGCAAAACAAAAAAAAAGGGCGCGAAAGAAGAGAAAAGAAAAGAAAAGAGGTGGGTATCTTAGATCATCGTCATCCGTGTCTCGTCAAATAAACGGGGAGACGAAAGAAAAGGAAGGAAAACGCTGTTCTAGCTTCCGCCGTGTTCACCGTTTCACCCCTCCCAGGAGAGCTTTTCATGATTCTTTTCCGTTTCCTACGATGAAGAATAAACCAGAGAGAAAGAAACAGAAAGAAAAAGTGGCTATGAGACTTGGCAAACAAGACCCAACTCCGTTGAAACAGCCCTAACATAGACAAAACCCACCGCTCAGTTCGAAATCGAACAAGCGAGCAAGTTCACTCCAGAGAGCACCTCTCGTAGATGCCAGAGGAGTAGAGGTTGAGATGATGATGATGATGATGGAAATTTGGCCACCTATGCCAAGTTGAAGAACGCCAAAGTGAGAAAATGAATGGGTGAAATGCGAGCAAATCGGTGCAAGGGCCTTTTCTCATGCCCAAGCAGGCGCTGGCCGGTAAACGTGTCTTCGACCGAAGCAGGTAAGAGCCTCTTGTTTCCGGGTTAAGCCATATTTCAGGCCGTTTCCCGTTTCCAGCATAGCCTCTCCTGCGAGAGGCGCAAGGACAAGCGGACAACCAGTTCTGACTGACGAACAGAGAAGGAAAGAAAAAAAAGGAAGCAACGCGAGCGCTACCTTCCGGCGAACACTGGGCGCGATGGTTGTGTTGAGTAAAGTTTCAGCCTAAGACCAAGGTGTGGTGATGGGGATGGAAGGACCCCTTGCCAAAGCCGCAGTGTAGTCATAACTTCCCAAGATGTGCGAGATGTAAGACTGTGGGGCGACTTTGGATTGAGAACAAGACGCCATGTAACTTTGAGCGAGTCGCTGCGTGTGCGTAGGGCAGTGGCCGGTCGCACTGTGAGCGTAAGACCCTTGAGGGTTGCTGATGGATGTTGATAAATTGGCAGGCGAATCCTGCACAGGCGGAGCAGCAGGCGTGCGTGCTCGTTGTTCGACGGCGGCGGCAGTCTGCTGAGGAATAGTCCTAGACACCAGCGTGTCAACCTCGAGGTCGATAGCCTTGGCCGCCTTCACCGTCTTGCTCCTCTTGAGGTAAGAGCGCGCTGCTGCCGCGGTAGACGAAGGGGGCTGGGAGACTTGGTCCTTGTTCAGGTCGATCAAGTCGTGGATGAAGCTGTCCAAGGGATGGAAGCTCAGGCGGCCAGTCCACTCGGGATTGTTGATGAAGGAAGGGTCTCTCCAGATGGAATGGGCGCTCTCGGCAAACGAGTAAACCTCGACAACCCAGCCTCTTTTCAGAGCCCTTATGACGAAGCCAGGGAATCCACCCGAGAACTCGCCCACATTACCGTCTCCGGTGGCGAGAACCATGATGCCCGGGTTCTTGTCCAACAAGCTTTCCGCCATACCGAGATGGACCAGCTCATCGACTCCTTGCTCGCGCATTTGTATTCCCTGGAACTCGTCCTCAGAGTCAGAAGAGGTAGGGAACTTGCGCACTCGATCGAAAACCTTGGTTTCAAATCCAAGGCATCGTGCTTGAAGAAGATAGTGTGGCTCGACACCCATCTTGTTTCTTGAGCCAGCAATAAAGCGCCGGCCGACCGGCCTGCCACGCTCCAGCACATCCTGAAAGGCGGAAAGACTGAAGAAGGCAGGCAAATAATCCTTCTTGTCCATGCCACGTCTTTTCTTTTCAGCGTTGTAGAAGCTGACGGTGATGTTGGAGCCATCGTAGAATTCGTGAATACCATTGGCGTACTGCTCTGGAAAGTCATCTCGAAGTGACTGATCGTGGGCACCAAAGTGCCGAACAAGACGGGCACTCAAAGGCTCGTCGGCGACCAGCCGAGGTCTTTTGGTGATTTGTTTCTTCAGCAGGCGCTCACCAGCAAGATCCAGGCTGTCCGGGGAAGCGGCAGAAGTTGGTTGATAGGCAGGAGGGGTGGCGGGAGGCGTAGTGATATCGGATAACGCGGCGCCGTCGTTGCGATGCAGGTCGACATGACCGGTTTCACCGGTGGGTGATGGCGATTCCGAATAGCGAAGAGAATCACCTGAAGCAAGAGAGAGGGGCGGCGATGGCGGGAAGCTGGTCGTAGCCTCACTGTAGGTCCGAGGGTTTGTGCTTATGGCCATGGCTTCAGGGTCGGGAGTTTCAGGTTTGGCCGTCTTAGCCAACTTGGGTGCCAGTGCCTTTGAGCCGTTTGAGGCCATGGTTTCCCTGATAACATGGTCTGGGATGAAGAAGAGAAGGTGCGGGCTTGGGGACTGGCTGCAAGTCAGATTATGGGGTTGAAGTGAGGAGAAGGGCGGTCGATGTGCTTGTTGGGTGGAAATGGGAGGGGTAGATGAGGTGCAAGAAGGCGTATCGGAATGAAGAGAAGCAAAGATCCTTGAAAAGTCCCCGAGGGTAGTGGACGTGGATGCGGGTGAAGCGCTATGAGGCTGACTTTTTTTCGATGTCTTGCTGAGGGGACTCGCAGGTCGAGGCCTGTGGCGAGGCTTTCTTCGAGAGAAAAGAGAAGAGGCCATCTTGACGGATTCAGAGGCGCTCGCTCCCTATAACATGGGAGAGAGGCGAGAGATTTTGGGTGAATGGCGGTAGAGTGTAGTTCTAGGAAATGCAAGACCGGGCAACGTTGGCAACCTGTTCAAAAAGGGTTGAGTTGGGATATGTGCCGGGTTGCTGGAGAGGAGGCGGTGGGTGAGTTGGAATATGCTGTTGTCGGAGGCCAAGCTTGGTATGAGTGAGAAGAAGGGTAAATGGCTCAAAGAGAATCCTTGGTCGTTCCAAGGCAGTGCAAAGCAGGGCCAAAAGGAGTAGGAAAAGAAAGACGTGAGGAAGAAAGAGACAGGAAAGTAAGCCGTCGTAACCCAACAGCAGCAGCAGACTGCGGTTGACTAAGTAGGTGTCGTACCAAAAGAGGCTGCCAAAGTTGAGGGGGAACACGAACCCCGAACAGCAGCAGTAAATCAGAAAAGGAATGGGGGTCGCAGGGAGAAGAAAGATGGGGGATAGAGAGAAGAAGGGTCGTGAAGATGGATGGTCGGTTTCCTCCAGCCGGAGCGTCGGGTTGATGAAGAGGGTGAGTCGTTAGTTTGCGATGGGAGGCACAAAGTAGATAGGTAGGTAGGTAGGAATGTGAGGTAGTGGGACGGAGGAACAGGAGGAGGCGAGAGATGTGGGTGGATCTTTGAAGGTTGAGTCGGCAAGTCGAGAACGTCAGCAAATCAATTAGCCGCGCTGAGGCTCATTTAGCGTGTCGAGACTGCATGAGAAGGTACTTAGGTACCTACAGTACACCTAGTTGCAGTAGGTAGGTAGGTACTAATAGTAGTTGTTCCCCCTCCCAAAGGAAGGAAGGACCGACCCGATCTCAGAAGTAAAATATGGGGCGGGGTGGCGTAAGCGCAACACTACAGGAACGCTCGTTCTTTGCTCTTTGGGCGCCTTGGACAGGCACTTGCCTACTTCGTAATTACCGGGTACGAATAGGTAGGTAGTCTGCCAAGTGGGGCAAGGGTCCTGAGGCAAATCCAGTCCTCCATGCTTAGTCATCGTTCTGCAGCGCTATATACACTAAGAATCGCTTAGTTGCGCAAGGGGTCGGTAGTTGTTCAGTCGTTCATCTTGTCTAGGTACTCTCTCTGTCTCTTTCGCTCTTTCGCTCTGCCCCCCCCCTTCACTTGGACATCTCCAACCGAGTCGCTAGTCTTGAAATCGAGTCGCCGCCACCTGGATGGCAAACTCAATTGCAGCTTTCTTGTCTCAGCCACGCGACGTGAGAGACTAAGCAGCCTGCAGCGGCTCCCCCACCCATGAAAAAGGAAAAAGAAGAAGAGGAAAAAAGCACATCGAACAAAGGCAGAGGACCAATGCTGGCTGGATTGACTGCCCGTCCAATTTCTGAGTGTATTATTGATGTACAGTGAATCATGAAAATCCTTGGAGCATACATCCAAGGCACCCAAGTTGTTGGTACAGTGAGCAGCCCTTTGTTCCCGTAAAAACTCCCAAGCCAGCAATGGAACAAAAATGAACGAGATAAGAAGAAGAAAAGAAGAAGAAGAAAAGCTGTCACAACACCTCCAACCCGCTACATTAAAAGAACATGGGTTCAGAGGCCACCGTGTCGATCATGCAACGCGAGGCTTGGACGACCGCAGGCTGGAGTGGGCGTGGTAAATGTCGTCGAGGTAGTTGGTCTTCCTGGCCTTTTCGGCCCGCTCAGCCTCCTCGGCACGTGCCCTCCTGGACTTGACTCGGGTGCGGCGCTGCTCAGCCATGAGGCGGTCGTGGTCGCCGTGCACGTCGCTGCCGTTGTCGTCGCCGTTGCGCATACTGTTGGTCTCGTGGGCGTGGCTCTTCCAGTACAGAGCCCACGAGTCGCTGGCCCATTCGCGCAGCTCGTCGTGGGTCTTGCCCTTGGTCATGTCGTCAACGGCCATCTTGGTCTTCAACTCCATCTGCTTTGCGACTGCAAAGGACTTTGCGCGGGCGGTGCGGTCCGACAGCCAGACCGGGTTGCTCTTGGCGAGGTAGGCGAGGCTGTGGCCCGAGTGGGCGTTGTCGGGCGCGAGGCCGTGTTGGGGGCGGGCGACGGGCGGTGTGGTGAAGAAAATGATTTTGCCGCTCTCGTCCGTGTTGTACCGGCTGCGCACCGCTTCGGGGATCTGCTCGTTGACGGCGTCGGGCAGCGTAAAAACCTCGGGCGGCCGTGGCGGGTTGTAGCCGTTGTTGGCCTGCATGGCGTTGGGCGTTGCGGCCATGGGGGTGCGCGCTGCTGCAGGCGACGGGTGGTGAGGCTGCATCGGATGGTGGTTGTAGGTCGGGCCCAAAGGGTTTGCTGGCATCATTTGTGGATGCACCTGGTGGTGTGGGTGCTGCTGCTGCTGCTGCTGGGGTGGGTGGTGGATAGGTTGGTGGTGGTGCTGCGGGATGGGCGCTTGGGCCTGAAGGTGGTGGTGCTGCTGCTGATGCTGCTGGTACTGGTGCGGATGCTGCTGGTACTGCTGATACTGAGCCGCCGGAGCCGGGGTGGGAGGCTGGTGGTGGTGGTGGGGGTGGTGCTGTGGATGTGGGTGCTGCTGGTGCTGTTGGTGCTGCTGAAAGCCTGGAGCGAACCCCTGCTGCTGGTGGGGGTGGGGGTGGTGCTGCTGATGCTGCTGCTGCTGCTGGAACATGGGACGGATGGGCTGTTGCGGAGAGTGAGACGCCTGGTGAGGGAGCTGCGGTAGAGGCACCGGCGTTTGATGCGCCACGGCCACTGGTGAAGCCGACGCATGCTGAGGCGTGTACTGCTGCTGCGCGTACATGGCTGGCGATGGCGACGGGACCCCTCCCATTCCGTGCCCGTAAGGCGTAGGAGGGTTTCCCATCGACATGTCGCTGGGCGTCTGCCGCATCGCTTGAAGAACCGAGGGGCGCCGCGCCGCTTCTTGCGCCAGAGGAGGTAGCGGCGGCGGCGACGGCGTTGCTTCCGGAGGCGGTGATTCCTGTGCCGGCGAACGTGTCTTGTCAGTTGCGGAAGCAAAGAAGCAAGCAAACAAACAAACTAACAAATAAACACAAGGGGTAAAGCAAGAGGGGGGGAAACCCTTCCCGCTCCAGACGGCTAAACCAAATGAACGCGAACCGGGGCAAGGCTGACGCGAGGGTGAAGTGAGGTTGGGAATGGTAGAAGCAGGAAAAGTCCGTCGGCGCTTGTCCGTAGCAGGGCGGGCTGCAATGCAGGCAGGGTGCTGATGTCCCCTGTCCCGCCGCTCCCTTTATCTACTTGTACTGGATAACCGGTGGAGGAGATTGAGAGATAGACTGTGTGTGTGCGTGTGTGTGTGCATCATGTGCGAAGAGATGGGAGAAGATGAGAGAGCCACTGGGCAGGCTTCACACACTTTGTATCAAGTGTTTGTGTGTGTATATAGAGCAGGATCGGGCAAACCAAAACGACATCACGACTTACGTTTGCTTCTCGCGGCCGCCGATGCACGGCACCGATGATGGGCGGTGCGTTGGCGGCACCCCACGTCGGCTTGGGCAGCTCGTCCGTTTCCTTGGCGTCCGCCTGCAGCAGGTGTTTGATCGGGCTGGGCACCTTCTTGAGCCGCCGCGGGTGCTCAAACAGATCCATCTGGTAGTCTTTCTCGCGCACCTCGTCCGGCACGCAGCTGGTCCACGTCTTGATCTTGTTGAACCGGCACGTCGCCTCGTTGTACCGAGACTCGCACACGTACACCTCCTTGTCCGCCGGCAGCCCGCGCGGCCGGCCCTTGTTGAACCGCGTCACAAACATGACGAAGCATCGATCGAGCACCTCCTCGATCTGGTGGTCGCGGTACTGGCCCGTCTTGGCCACCTCGTTCTCGAAGAAGTGCTTCTCATACCTGTGCACCGTCTGCTCCGGTCGATAATACCAACAAGCGTTGATCCACCGCTGCCCCGCACGGTCCTGCCAGGTGCGGAAGATCTGCGCAACGATGGGCTTGGCCATGTCGTTAACATTGCGGATATGCACCCAGTCGCCTACGGGAAAGCTTGTCAGCCACACTCACTTGCTTTGCCATCTTGTCTCCACGCCCAGGTTCAGATCAAAAAAACTTACCCACCCGCCAAGTCTGGCCGTTGTGCTGAATCTCTGACAAGGGCAGCTTTCCGTCCTCGTCGCGAAATTCGTCGTCCGGTCTTGCCTTCTCTTGTCTGGCCAGCTCACGAGCTTGTTTCTGCAACTCGACGGCGGCTTCGTAGATGTCGCTGCCCTCCTCGTTGTATTCCTTGGCGTTGTTGAACATGAGGTCGACGTCCTTGAGCACGTCATCCACCGTCGCATACTTCTTCCTCTTGGCCTTTCTCTTGATGTTATCGAGCGCAATCGGGTTAGAAATGACCTGGTAGTAGTCCGGGTTCGCAGCCTTGTCGGGCAACTTTTCAAAGGGGCCAATGAGCAAATCACCGTCGTCTGTCTGGACCTTGCGCAGACCCTTGATGACGTTGTGGATACGAGCCTCAAGGGGAGTCAAAACCTTGGGCGGGCGGCCGCGCTTCTTATGCTCGTCCTCCTCCCTAGCTTCTTCGAGCTGCCGCTTGGTGAGTAAATTCTGGCGGCGCCTCCTACTCCGACGTCGCTTTCCGTCCTCGTCAGAGTCGTCGTCGTCGTCGTCTTGATCATCTTCCTCTTCATCCTCCTCCTCCTCCTCTTCGTCTTCTTCGGATTCTGCTTCCGGAGAAGATTCGTCGGCAGGTGGAAGCTCGCCGAGATCTGGCAGCTCAACCTCCTCCGGTTTGACGGTGCCCTTTGCGACAAGTGTCTGAAGCTCCCGCTTGAGAAGATCTCGGATTACGGTGGCGCTTTTGAATATGGCCGAAGAGGAGCGGTTGTATACTTGTGCATTGTGGCAAATCTGGGCGACATCGTGAACGAACTCGGAGAAGGTTGTGTACTGTTTTTTCTGGATTTTGTGCTGCAGGGGATGATTAGCCGGCCGAGTCTGGCCTCATCGCTCCCGGGACAGGCATTACGTACGCGGATCGTGCTAAATGCGATGGGGTTCTCGATGATCTCGAAATAGTCGGGCAACTGGCGCTTATTCGGAATGCGCTGGAAACTGGCCGCCAACCATTCTCCACTACAATAGCTACTGTCAGCGAGGGGACGCGCAAATCACTGCGGCTGGTCGATACATACTCTTCATCCTTGCAGTTGCTGAGGGTTGTGTTGAGAGTCTGGATGACATCCAGGAGGTCGCCAGGCTCGGATTCCACGGGTGATACGGTGCCGTCATCGGGGTCTCCATCAGCATCGGCGTCGGCGTCGGCGTCTGCGTCTGCGTCTGCTTCTGCGTCTGCTTCCACGTCTCCGTCTGCATCCGCATCTGCATCGGCGTCAGCATCGACATCAGCTTCACCGTCGGCATCCGCATCTGCGTCTTGGGCGGCGGCATCAACATCCATTTTGTCAGGTTCGTCGTCCAATCTCGCAGTGACGGACGGCTCGGTTCGGTTCGCATCGGTAGGATTGGCATCTGGGGCGTCGGTCATGTCGACATCGTTGGTGATTTTGGCCTCGATGGACTCGCGCACTTCGGGCGCGTCGCTGCGCGTCGCCATGGCTTCGTCCACCAGTAGGAAGTTCAGCACAGGTGGCGGATGGGCTCAGGCTCGGGCTCGGGCTCGAGCTTTCGAGGGACAATTGGTGGCGCAGAGGGTCTTTAGAGACACTAGGCCCTTTGGCACTACAAGCCCGGGTGGAAGACGAGTGCGAGAGCTTGTATCGCAAAGGACAAATTTTCGAGACCAAGGTCCTTTGGAGCTGAGGAATTGCAGGTTTGCGAAGGCAGTGAGGCTGCCGGGGTGCGACGGGTACAAGTGGTACTATGCTGTGCTCGGAGGGACGTTAGCAAGCAAGGAGCCCATGGCTGGTGGTGCTCACGTCCGGGCCCACCTCGGCTAACTGCCACAATGGGGGGCGGGCCATTGGCCGAGAGAAGATGTCAAGGTGAACCTTGATTGGCCGCGCGCTTCTTCGTTGGACCTCAGGTAGGTAGGTAGATATCTGTACAGGTAGGCACAGTACAGTACAGTAGGTACCTACCTGCCTTATCTGCTATTGATTCATCCAGCAAGCGCTCTTGCCAAATTCCTCCTGTTTTTGTTACTTCCCTGAATCTTCGTCGTCGTTGTCGTCGTCTTCTCCTGTTTGGTGCTACTCTCAATTAGAGCAACATAAAAATCCTTTGTTGGATTCGAATCCTCTTTCTACATCCAATACCTCCCTCCGCCACCAAGACTACCCATCCACATCTAGCACGACACCCTCGGGGTAAGTTGCCAGTTGATGGCACCCCACCTTATCGAGTGTGCTCTGCAAGACTTTGCTGTTCAGGGGCCTCGACGCGATGTAATTTCAACCTCAGGGCATGCTCGTTAGCCGCCTCTATGCTCAGAATTCCAAGGCATCAAGCACTGGAGTAGGCAACGAGATCGATACAGAACAAAGAGGATGAAATTTTGTCACTGGCGCTCCGGGCTCTGACGTAGCAGCTCGAACAAGCAACGTCTATTGGGCTATCCCCCCACTTGATAACCACGAATGAGGACAATGCAGCCCCAAACAATCCCAGCACAGATCCGGCGTCATTCCTTGATCGTCGTGTTGGACGAACCGTTGTCTACCGGGGGAGAAAACATAGTCTGACCCAGCTACAGGTCCATACCATCCCACCGCGCCACCCTGAGACAACACTGCTTCCATCCTCTCAAGCTACCAGACACATCACACACGCAGCCACATCCGAGCCGCTCGCTGTCTGCACCTCACTTTATAAGCGGAGCCGATACTCTAGTCGCTGCACACCGGCAATTGCAAATTACCTTTTTGGAGTTTTGACCCAGCTGCACAAATACACTTCTACCCCGTCAGCTTCTTTTCATCCCGAGCGAGGGCTCGTACAAGAGTCGGGCTCTTTGTCTCGGTCGTTTCACTAGGTATATCGGCTCGTGGTGAGCTGTCTTTCATTCAACTATAAAGTCCCACCTACAACCCTCAAAGACACCGGTGCTCCCTTGCGATAAGATTACCAAACCCCCCGGCTTTACCCCGCCGTTCCAGCCACGGCCACTCGGTGCCCCCCTCGGTTGACTTTCCGGATCCGTGCCCGGCTGAGCTCATCTTGACCGTTCACGCTTTTGTGACTTAAAGATAAAGGCTCTTTCTCGAAACCATTAGATTTTTTCTAATTTCAATCTTTGGCTTCTCAACTTTAAACCTCTCATTTTGCACCCTCAGGCTCTCATCCCGGCCTTTCCAAACCCCTACACACCAACACTATGCGGGCAAGATTTAAGGGTCCGGGAGGAACCGGCGTCGTTTCCCTCGACGATACTGCCACCGTTGGCGACCTTTTCAACGAGATCAAGGACAAGACGGGGATCGCCGACTTTAGCCTCAAGTACGGGTGGCCTCTTCAGACTCTAACACTCGAACACAAGGACGCCAACGCCAAGGAGCTGGGTCTCAACGGACAGTCTTTCAGCATTGAGCCGGCGCACCCCCGGGCCTTGACTCCTCCACCTGCCGCCCCTCCCGCCGCCGCGCGAGAACCGGAAGCCGGCGGTCCGACAGCCAAGGAGGCTCGCCTCGGATCAGACGCCGATGCGACTCCATCAGAGATCAGCATCCCCTGGCCGGGGCGTGAGTCGACTTTGCGCAAGTCTCCCTGCCTTTCACTCGTTGGGTCTTCATCTAACAAGTATTAGTTCTTCGCGTCATGCCTGACGACAACAGCTGTCTCTTCACCGCCTTTGGCGGCGCCATACCTGGCAAGCAGCTCGAAGCCAAGGAGCTTCGCAAGATGGCCGCAGATTACATCCGCCAGCACCCGGACGACTACCCCGAGGCCGTCCTCGAAATGCCAGTGGACAAGTATATCCGCACAATCCAGGATCCCGAGCGCTGGGGTGGCGCCATTGAGTTGAGCATCTTCTCGGACCTCTTCGACCTCGAGATCGTCGCCTTTGACGTCAAGTCTCAGAACCCGCTCCGCTTCGGCGAGAACAAGGACTCGCGCTGTATCCTCGTCTACTCGGGCATCCACTACGACCGTATCGCCTGCAGCCCTTCGGAGCCGCCCTATGCCCATTCTGATCTTCCCCCCGAACTCGACCGCACCAACTGGAGTACCTCGGACGACGAGGTCCTCGACAAGACGCGGGCCCTCATCCGCAAGCTGCACGAAATGCACTACTTCACCGATACCAGCGACTTCCTGCTGCGCTGCACCGTCACCGGCTGCGACTGGCTCGGCAACGGCCAGAAGGAGGCCAACAAGCATGCCAAAGCGAGCGGTCACTCTGGGTTCAGTGAGATCAAGGACGAGCCTTCTGGTGGTGCCAGCGCTGCACCTGCTAGTGCTGCAGTTGGCGCAGCGACCAGCTTCGGTGACAATACTCTTCGCAAGTGCAACACTCCCGGTTGTGAGTGGCTGGGCTCTGGGCTCGCCGAGGCAAGCATTCACACGAGCGAGACGGGCCACACTTCGATGACTGACATTCCCGACTTTTGATGCGACTCCTTGGGAAAGCCACTTCGTGGGAATAGATAGCGGAACGCAGCTGGGGTTAGGGGCCGTTTTGATGGGGAACTTGGTCGCCTGGTTAGTTGGGTATGCAAGTAAAAACCAACGAAGCAGAAGATGGTTCATGGCTCAAAGTAGCCTCACGTTGGCATTACTCGTAAGCAGACAATCGATCCACACGATGCAGTCTCGACACTGCACTGAACCCCGTTTCATCCGACTCCCATTCCGAGATTCACCATGTCTCTCTCTCTCCTCTCCTTATCTCTCTCTGTGTGTGTATGTGTGCATGTGTGTTACTGAGAAGACGCACGCAAACTCGGGGATCTTTTGGACACGTCTACAAGCTCTTATACGTCAACCCACCCCCGAAGCTATGCTCGCTATTCTCGCCGCCCTTCTCGACCTTGCCCTCGGTGACCCCCGTCGCGAACGCGCAGCCGCCCATGTCGCGCTTTTCAACCTTGCCGAGTGCGGGCGAGATGTCAAAGTCAAAAATGTCCATCGGCAGCCCAATGGTCGTGCACGCGTTGGGGATGTCGACGATGCCGGCGACGTGGCCCTGGATCGGAGCGCACGACATGAGGAGGTAGGCCTGGTAGTCGCTGTAGCCGAATCGGCGGAGGTACTCGATGACACCTGGTTGTTTGCGTGGTTGAGCATGCGCGCATACGAGATTAGGAACGACAGATAGAGCTTACGGAGACTGGTCTGCCTGTACGCCACGGTGACGTCCATATAATGCTGCTTCCCGTGCTCGTCGACGGAGAAGCCCTCAAAGTAGATGTGGCGCCCGGGGCCGAACTGCGGCTCGACGGGGCCGGGGATGTAGATGGGCGACTTGAGGCCCAGATCGGCTACTCCATTCTTGACGACCTTGAAGTTGATTGTGATGACGCCCGCCATCTCGATGGCGCCGCAGAAGGAGATTTCTCCGTCGCCCTCTTGATCGCCGGGCATGGTCGTTCAGCACACCGATCAGGGAAACGATTTGGTGGCGTGGATGGGCTTGACTTACGGGAGAAGTGCAGGTCGCCGACGCTGAACTTGGCGCCGGGGACGTGGACGGGGAGGTAGACCTTGCTGCCCCTGCTCAGGTTCTTGATGCTGCACGCAACAACAGGGTTAGTCTCGCTTCCGCCTCGAGCGAATGGGCGCAGGAAAGGGGGGAAAGGCATCATCTCGTCCTCGCCCATACTCACTCGCAGTTCCCACCGTGCTCGGGCCGTCCGGGGATTGTCCGGGCCCCCTCCTTGCCGACCTTCTCCTTGACAGCGTCGTCGGCCCCGCCGGCGTGGACGTTGATGGGCTCGGGAGGCTTCGCGACGTCACGCTCGAGCTTGTTGGCAGCGATGAGCTCCCCTTCGCGCGTGTTCCACGTGTCTAGCACCTCAGCCGAGGGCGCGCAGCCCAGGATGCCCGGGTGAATGAGCCCGGCGAACTTGACGTGCGGGATGTGGCGCGAGGTGCAGTAGATGCCCTCAAAGTCCCAGATGGCTTTGGCGCTGCGCGTGTCGGGCCAGTCATGGGCGGTAGGTTAGCCTAGATGCCTTTTTCTCCCTCTCCTTTCCTTTCTTTTTTTTCCGTGTCATGGCCTTCCCTCACCCCCCCTCAACCCCCTTCCGACGAGGGACGTCGAATAGTGAGTTGGGAGGGGAAAAGGGAGATGGGAGAGGACGAGAGAGTGAGAAGACGTACGCGGTGGGATAAATTTCGTCCAAGAAGCCGCCGCCATTGTTCTTGTCAAATACACCCGTGAACCCCCACGGCTGGTCCTCGAACGGCTGGACGTCCATGATCTCGACGAGCAGGAGGTCCCCCGGCTGGGCGTCCTCGACCTCGAAGGGCCCGCTGAGGTAGTGGATCTTGGTGAGGTCGACGTTGAGCATGTCGTCCGCCGAGTCGTTGTTGCCGATCTGGCCGCCGGTCCTGGTACGAGAACGGGCGGTGTGAGAATGGTCACCACGTACAATGGGAGAGATGAAGGGGGGGTGGGGGCGGGAAATACCAGTCTACGCATTCAATTTTGACCGTCTCGCCATTCTGGATGGTGCCGGCAAAGGGGACTAGGGAGAGTCAGTCGGGCTATCGAATGGGATGTGCTTGGGAAGACAAGGTCCTTACTGTCGGGATGCCATCTGTTCTGCGTCCTCTGTGAGCACTTACTTTCATCCGCGGGCTCAATGTTGTAGCGTGTGTGCACTTACATGCAGACCAGGCTGCTCCGAAGCCGGCTTATCAAAGCTGACCTTATTAACGGTACGGATACCAGTCTTGCCCATTTTTTGAAAAGAATTATGAGATTCGGGTTGAAATGTATTATGTTTTGCTTTCTCATCCAAGAACCGAGGTTAAACGAGTTCTCGTTTGTTCATGGGATTGCTACTCCCGCCCAAGCAGCCCGCCCTTCATAGATATACACGCACCAAACCCGGTCTCCTTCTCCAAGCTACCCCGCCCTGGCTTCCTCGGGACTGGCTTTCCCCGGCAAATGAGACGCCTCGAATTCCAAGGTTGGTTATCAATCGGGCTCAGCGACAATGCCTCCCCAAAGGGTGGCTTCTCGCAAAGTTGTGCCGGTAGCAGCGTGCGGAGCTCAATGACGGAGCTTGATAAGAGGGAGTGAGTGAGCCGATACCCTAAGAGGCTTGCATTTGACAACCCCCGCATTGGCTCCGCCGCCGCACCGACTGCAACCCAATTGATAAGACAAGACGGTGATCTCATGCCGCATGTCCCTCCTATCACGAAACGTAATTGGAAATTGCATGTCCGGGTTTTGGTTATGTTATCTCGGCGTCTGCGTTTTGAATGGGGGGGCGCACGCGACTAAAGCTAAAATAAATGGGCGGGCGTCACTCAAGGTCAGGTCGTTCCTCAACTTAACAAACTGCCTCTCCTCGTTTGGGCCTGTCCTGATCTAGTAGTGGCAGTTCGGATATGGGCATCGCGGAAGTGGCAGCCATCAGCAGAACGTCACGAGGGCGAAGGCGACAAAAGAGATGTATGCAGCGGATAGATGGCTCGACGTCACACAATTCCGGAATGTGTCCCTCTTCTTCTTCTTCGCCTGCACGGCTGTGTCTGCTCTTATTAATCTAGTAATAGCATGCATGTCGGGTTTTTCCAACCTCGACACTGCTTGATTGCTGCTGCTGTTGTCGTTGCCGTTGTAAACCAATCAGTGCTGTTTGCAAACCGAAGTAGGTGGTATGGCGAACAGCGCACTTGATATTTTCCATAAGCCTTTACTGGTGTTTTTGGGCATCTCCCGTTTCATTCGATGGACGAGACTTGAGATGAATGGCATCAAGGTCACTGAGCGACAGGTTGAGGAACTCATGCTTGTTGGACCACACCTGTTGGCTCTCGGCAAAAGCAGCTTTCTCGGCGGGAGGCGGGGGAGGATCCGTGATCTTGGTGACCAGGTAGGCCGTGGACGCCTCTGCAATGCCATAAATCAAGACTCCGACAAGGGGGATCTTGATCAGGGTGTAGAAGCCAATGGCGAAGCCGAACAAGAGCCCCTCACGGTTGCGGAACCAATTCTTCTTTTGCTCCTTGGTGAAGTGTACGCGGGAGAAGTAGGGCTCCAGCAGCTCTCTCATAAGACTCCTCGAGGCGAAGTAGCTCTGCAGGAAGATGACAATGTAGCGTTTGGGCAAGAAGATTCCCGTTCCAAAGATGAGGGAGGCGGGCCCCAGACCGACCGCATTTTTGAATGTGTAGAAACTGGCTGCAGGCAGCACGAACCGGCCGACGACGGGGAGGTAGGATAGGGCGAAAACGGCGAGGGAGATGGCGCCTTTTCGAGCGAATCGGTACAAGAACATGCTGATGGCCTCGGCGGTGCTCGTGGAGTGGGTGCTGCCGTCGCTGACCTTGTACATTCTCAGGTTGGGATAGTACATGTCTCGTAGCTTATCGGGGTCCTCATTCTTGTGCTTCTGAACGTATGTCTTGTCGACCCAGTTCAACGAGTCCATGAACCTGGTTTGCCATCAGCACGAGTCAAAAGCAAACACGGCAGACGGTGTACTCACATGTTGTCTAGGGTGGGCGTGACGTAACGCATCAGGGCCATTAGGAAGAAGGGCACCTGCAAGACGTACTCCTCAATGAAGTTGAGGCCCCCAACGATTTGATCGTCCCAGGAAACATGATCCAAGCTCAGGAACAAGGAAAGAAACCAAAGGAGCACCCTGATGCCAATGATCTGGAAAGCGGTGTCAGGGCGGTGTGTGGCATGCAGCGAGTGCATTGATTGCTACGTTTCTCTCGTTTTTTGTGCTTGGGGCCGAGCGGGACTGGGCTTACGGGAATGGAGATGACGAGGCGGATGGCGAGACCACTCAGCACGGCGATGCCGGCTTGGCGGTAGTGGTCCGAGGTGAACAGGGCTGGGTTCTGGAGAGCTCGGTGGGCTTTTGAATGGAGTCAGTGTTTTGTCACTCGTCAGGAATCCGAGGGTGCGGCTCGGTTGGACTGACCACCGACCAGCGTCAACTGGATGCCGCGCAAGATCTGGTTCAAGTCGAAATGGGACAGATCGAACTCCTGCTTCAGCTTCTCCTTGTCGAAGGGGAGTTTGTCGAGTTGCTTGTCGAGTTGCTTGTCGAGCTTCTCGCGCGGTTCGCGCTGCTCCGCGTTCGCCATGGTTATTAAGACGGGATTCGCGTGGGCCGACCGATTACAGTGTCTAGACGATGATGCGTGCGAAACTGTGAGGTTTGTTTATAGGAGGGGGGAAGAGAGGATTGAAGTGGTCGAAAGATGGAGGGGCATGCGAGCTCTCATACTCTCTCTCTTCTCGTTCCCTCTATCCACGCCAGAACAGGGCTGAGCTGAGCCTACTTGGTACTGAAGCTTGAGCTGGCTGGCTGACTGATCGTGGCTGGGAGAGCCGATGACGACACTCTTCCGGGAACGGCGGCCAAAAGCAGGGGAGGTACGTAATGCAGACTACGCAGCTGGCTAGGAGTGCCACCAGCTGGCAATCCTTATCTAATCGCACCTAGGGAGGGACGGCTGCCAGCTTGACATCGGCCAGCCGAGAGCAGCTGCAGGCAGCGTACTTCAAATACCTACATTGATCGTACTGTACATCCGTGGGGGTACCGTAGGGTAGGTATATACGGAGGAGCCCGTCAAAAGTCTGAGCCCACAATACCAAGACCACCCCATATTAACCGGCAAGGGTATTTGCAGGGGTGCCCACCAGAAGAAATTGGCGCCAGCATTTTACTCTCAAAGGCAAGGCAGTATTTAATAGATATTCAATAGATTTAAGGCTGTTAATAGGGCCCTATTCGCTATATTTAACCTCTAACCGGTATTTACTAGCGTACTAACCCTCTTTATACTCATTACTACTATTAAGAGCAATAATAGCCTTAATATAGGCTGGGATCCGTTCTATCTAAGCCTATACTTTCTCCTATAGTAGTACCTACTAGCACGCTTACTAGGCTTACTCTACTATAGCCCAGTTAGCTAGAGCCCCCTTCCTTATTATAAATCGCTTTATCTATAGCTAGCAGGGCTTAATAGGGTTAAGGTTAGGGCTGTTACTACACTAGAGGAGCTTCTAGATATTATAGGTTATATATATATAGTAGATAAAGTAGTAGTTATAAGAAGGTGCTTTATCCTCTTAAATAATAGTGCTAGGTAGGTATTTATTAGTAATAAATAGGAAAAGCTTAGGTAGAAGGATCTCCTTATAATAACAGTACTAGTTAATTCCTCTAGTACCCTTATAGACTAACTTACTAGTATAGGTATTTTAGTAGAAGGTCGGTTTATAGCCTAAGATCTACTAGAGCTATAGCTAGGTTATCCCTTTCTCTAGTTCCTATTTAAGATACTTAACTAGCTCTAGCTTTTTATTTAACTTTTTAACCTTAGCAGTAGCAGCTTGTTATATTATAGTAGACTTAAGTAACTAGTAGTAGTAAGGGCCCTTCTTATTATATATAAAATAACTTTAAAATATAAACTTAGTATATCCCTTCTATTAGGTATAGATATATAACTTTATATAGGCTTTATAGGACCGGTGCTATAAATAATAGCCTCTATAGCAATAGGATAATAGAATAGCCGTCTTATTAGACTATATAACCTTTTTCTAATCGTTAAAGGTCTAGTAGTAATAAGCTAGGCACTAAGAAAGCCGCTCTTATTTTATATAGTTTAATAAGCTGGGTTTATATATTAGCTTAGTCTTTCTAAAGCTAGAATACTAAAGGATCTAATAGACTGTTAAAGCTGAGATATCTATATTAAGCTTACTTTACAGCTTACTAGTAATATTAGTGTACGTCTTTTCTCTACTATAACGGTTATAGTAAACCTTTTTAACAATAAGGTTAGCTACAGTAGGTGTAACCTTCTTAAGGCAACCGGCTTAAGGGGTATCTTTATAGTATTTAGGGAGTAAAGTAAAAGAAGGAGTAGAGGGGTTAAAGCTGTATTTTTTTATACGCATAAGGATACTGTTAACTATACGCTTAAGTAACCCTATAATATCTGCAGTCTCGTTAGCTGTTTTGCCTACTTTATAGCTTTAAAGGATAAGAATAACTGCCTGTAAACTAGGGCTAATACTATACGCTATATAGAGTAAAAGTTATAATAGTTATAAGGTAAAAAACGTAGTTATTTTATTATTATTATTGTAACGAGATTACTTTGCTAGGGCCCTGGTTGAGAAAAAGGAAGGGGATAAATCCTATTGATTTGATTGGTTGAATAATAGTTAAAGTGGGTTGGTGTGGGTCAAATCCCATGGGGTGGTCTTGGCATTGTGGGCTCAGACTTTTGACGGGCTCCTCCGTATATGCGAGTGGATAATGAAAAAGGGTTGTTTGGGCATGTGGCGCCAGTTCATGCTGAGTGCGTGCTGCGACTGCATCCCGGGACGCGTTCACTGGCCGAAAGAGCTGCAATCCCTGCATGCAATGCCGAGAGCTCATGATAGCTTTGGAGCTCGGAGCACGTTCCTGGAGCCCGTCGTCGTCGTTGTCGTCCTTCCAATGTTTTGTCCTCTGCATCAGACCACATTACAGAAGCCTGTCGCCCGCCTCCCACGAAGTTGTCATGGGGAACCCGGACCGTAACTCTCGAGTCCTTTCAGCCTCGGAAACTAGTTTCTGCTGTAGAATGCGATGAGGGACCAAATGACGAGGCAACACGGACCCCGCACGAGGCCAAGGTGAGATCATAGAAACGATAACAAGCAATTCCCACTGACGTGTTGCAAGTGGAATCGTGTTGAGTGAGACGCCCCAATCTCATCTCGTCTGTGCCGCCCTTGCTTGCTTGCTTGCCCCGTGACAATCCCTATATGTACAGAAACCTCGTCGCGACGCCGTTGAAGAGGAGGGGGAGGAGCAGGTGAAGGGCTTAAAAAGTGCGCGCGCGTGCAATCCGGCTGGGATGCATCGGCTGCGCCCGCCGTTGCAGCGCTGATGGCACCGCAGCGCGAACGCCGTGCAATCTCCAACACACCTTTAATCGGGGCCGAGCGCATGACCGGGGCGCGGTTTGAGGGACCCTAGTCGTCCTAGCCCATCTTGACGGCTCCCCTGTGCATAAGCAGAGGGGTAAGCAATGATTACGCGTGGTGATATGGGAGAGATGAGAGAGAGAGAGACTGGTAGGTATAGCATCAGATATGGCAGAGAAGCAAGCTAGCAGCAGCAGCATGTGAAAGCCGCAGGGTCCGGACCATGGCATCGTATGTCTCGATTTCCCGGCATGCTGAAAATGGAGAGTCTCTCCTGTATTGACCAAGGGGCACTCACTGCATAGCCAGCCCGAAACGGATTCCATCCGACTCTGTGCTGTGGAAGCGAGCGAGCCGTTGGCCCGTCACCGTTGGGCAACTGGTGGACATGTGGACACAAGATACAGACAGACCACTCACGATGTGTACACAGCATGACTACGAAGTGGTCCTACATAGTAGGTATGTAGTAAATAGTTGGCGGGTGCTCTACGGCAAGCATCGCAAGGGAGCAAGGAGGCGACGAGGGAAGGGAAGGGAGGGAGAGAGGGAGGGAATGAGGGGCGCCGGGGTCTATCGCCGTCAAGCGAGAGAGAGGAGACTGGCAATCCCAAACCGGCCGTGTCAGAAAAGCCCCCGGTCGCGCGTGTTTCTCATGTTTCCTCGAACGAGCCCCCCCCCAAGAAGGTGACATGTTCGACTACGTAGTAAGGCACTTAAGCCATTTAGTTAGTTAGTTAGTTAGGGATCCAAGGCATGACATGATCGACCCCTGGTCGAACCATGAGGAAATCCGCCCAACTCCCGGAACCACCACGCGTACCTACACTACCTACGTAGGTATTTGTAGTAGGTAGTTTAGTTCCAGGTACGGATAATTAAACTATTAACCTTGCTTTCCATCCACTTTCCATTTCTTTCCCCAACAACACCCACCCAGCAGCACAGTCAGTCTCTTTACACAGAGAGAGCCTTTTACCGCCCCTGCTCTTCTTCGTTGCGCCTCTATGGCAACACTTACATTATAAGACTCGACTCGACCTCTTATTCTTGTCTTGTGTGTGTATGTTTGTTTATGCGTGTGCTTATGTGCGTGTGGATGTGCGTTCCACCAACTGTCTCTCTTCTTTATTCATCCAAAGGGTACTGAGACCGACCGAACTACAAGACATTTTTCTTGTCGATATTCCCTCGGCTCAAAAGGGGCGCCGCCCCCCCGACTACCGACCTACTTACACTACCTAACCTACTTAGTACGCCCCCCATCATCCATCCGCGCATCCACGTCCGCGCCGCTGGGACCCATCTGTCCGTCGGATTCCTCCCGTCCGCAAACCATCCCACCCACCACCATCCCTGGCTGGCTGCACAACTTCTGTCTCTACTACTTCCTCCCGTCTACATCTGCGTTTCTCCTCGAACAAAAGGCGGGCGCGCCGACGACCGCAACGGAATTGGACTGCGCCATTTTACCATACGCAAACACACACACACACACACATACACACGTCGACAACCCTCCTCTCCTTCTCGAACCTGCAATGTACTCCATCTCAGCCTCGACATGCCCAAAATCCGACTCGTAATCCTCGACCATAATCCGACAGTTCCCGCCCTTACCTGACGATACCATCAATCCCTCTTCTTCCCTCCCCAGGGTCGAAATCATGGATTCTCTCCGCCCTGCCCATCCCGCTCCTCGCCGCGTCGCGACTGCACCGGCACCGACACAGGTGTCCCGCCCCTCCTCCTCCTCCTCCTCGGCCGGCGGTCTCATCGAAACACTATACAATCACCCCAATGTCAAAATCGTTACCTTCACTGCTGCCTCCAGAGGACGAGCCCGGAGCCCAGGCCGCGGCCCCGCTGACGAGCCTGGCTCCTTGTCCGCCTACTCACAGCTGGAAAGAACAATCGCAATTGGTGAGTCGAGCCAGCCCTCCTCTGCAAAAAACTGTTGACCAATGTACGCGAATCTACCCAGGCCCCTTCCGCATTTACCGTACCGGTTCCGTTGCCTTTCTGAATTGTGGTTCCGCCCTCCAGCCAATGTTGCCCAAGAGTCAATGCTGGGCACTGGCAGAAGACTCCAGCAAATTTGTCCTGCAGATCCGTCGACCCAACTATTGGAGGATAGAGATTCCGGTCACTACCGCCGATGAACAGGACCTCGCCGTCGCGTTAAAGGAAGTTTGGGACCAGATCCTCCAGTTCGAGAAGACGGAATGCCCCTTTAAACGATCATTCACCATCGTTCTTCCCGACAAGCCAAAGACGCCCGTCAAGAAGCGACCATGGACACCTCCCGTGAAGCGAGCTTTGCCCGTTCTTTCCACGCCCGCTCACGAGGTTGAGGCTTCGCCCACTCCCAAGGCTCTGACTCCCAACACTGGCAGGAGAGCCTCGACAACGTCACTCCGTGGCCGCCGTCTATCGGCTATGAGCACTGACGTGCACTTCAGCCCCCGGTCGCGAGAGCCTAGCGCCGAGGTACCAGTTTCTGTCGAGTCAAGGGAAGACGACAAAACATCCACGACCGACACAATCGAGACAACCGCTCCTACCGCAAACCCGAAGATAGTACCAGAACAGGGGGTCGAAGAAACCCCTACCCATGACGACGAGGCGGTGGAGGATGACAATGTAGCTGACGCAGAAACGACGGAAATCGCGAATATCCATCATCATTCAACAACCGACGACTCAATTGCCGAGGAGGTGGAAATCGAGTGCGAAGCGCCCTCGGCAGACTTGAACGCTGATGTTCAGAGTCAGTCAACGAAGCCTCTGGCCGTTGAAGAACCGCGTCGCGACATGGAGAAACTGAGCAACATCGATGCCGCCACGATCGCAGATGCTCTCGTATCGAAGTCCGAAGCCAGCTCACCGTCAACTTCTCTATCGACGTCCGCGGCAGAGACATCTGTTCACCAAGAGGGCATCCAACCCGCCAAAGCATATCGAAAGGCTCCCGAGGTGCCAGCATTAGCGATTGCTTCCAAGGATCGTAAAGCAGATGTCCGTACTGAAACTCTGACATTGAATGAGCTGTCGGCGGAACTCTGTTCTCCATCGAGCGAGATCAAGGAACAGCTTATCACGGTGGGAGTGTGCCCCAAGTCGCCTTTGTCAGCTGCAGCAAGTACGCCAACGCCCACCAATATCTACGACGTCATCCGCAACTACGAGCACAAGATGGCTACTGCTGCACAAGCAGCGCCTGCCCCGGAAGACAACGAGCATGCGGCTGCGGTCGATGCAATCCAAGTCGGGGTCAGTAACGCTAACGAGGGTGGGTCGAGCGCCGACTCAACCTCAGGGACTGACGAAGAGGCGGTCCTAGAAGGCAATGGAGTTGTGGGCGGCAGACGCAAGAAGCTCCGCGGGTTCCGGGCCGGCCGGGCCCTTGTCCCTAAGCTGACGCTTGTGACCTCGCCACCATCCAAGTCGGCTACCAGATCGGCCCCGATCTTGGATGATGCGGTATCCCCCACAGGATCTACAGATTCATTCCATAGCTCTCGGTCATGGCACTCGCCGGTTACGCCAGTTCCGCGATCTCCCGCGTCGGATGTCTCCCCCACGAGGTTCCCTTATCCTCACGACAACATATTGATTCCGAAGAAGCCTTGGCATTACCGCGATGTGTCGGATCTGACCGTCACCCCAGAGACTCGACGTACGTGGGACGCTACTTCGTCTCTTACCGATGACAGCTCTCAGGAAAGCGCAGCTACTGCGCCGGACGTAGCCTTCGAGGCGGTGGAGCAGCCCGAAAAGGCCGCCCTCTCGGAGGATGAGGCTGCTACGTCCGCGGCTGTACGTCGCCCGTACATCCGCCATCGGTCAACAACGAGCGGCATCTCGGTTGGCCACAGAGCTCTTTCACCTCTCGCGACAGCGGCCAACCTGTTTGCTACTACGAACACTCAAGCCAGGAACCATCCTCTTCGCAGTCGCCTGGAACTTGTCCGCAGGATTCCCATGGCCATCGTGTCCAAGACTTGCGAGGTTCTGTTGGGTCCGCCGGGCCATCTTATTACCCTGATGTTGCAGGTGGCTGCTAAGATCGCCGCTGGACAATGGCGCGGCATGATGTTCGGTTTTGGCGAGGGCGGAGAGACGATTCCCGTGCAATGGGACTACTCTGACGACGAGTACGATAGCTGGGGAGAGGACGATGACTTCTACCTTAGCCAGGTCGAATCGTCACGCGCGAGCAGCGTCATCGGCGGCGACGACGGCGATGATGATGCGGCCATCGACAACGCCAACGGAATCGGCCGCGGTTGGGAGGTTGACTGAAGCCAACGAGGCGACGGTCCGTAATGAGCTCATGTATGACCACTGTATCTTTTAACCGCCGGGGGACTGCATCCAGGATAGAGAGTTTTGGGCGTCTTCTTCGTTTCATCAAGCGAGGCTCTGCACAGGCGGGCCTTGGATATCGCGGGAGATGGTGGATCCCGTACCTGGAAAGTCGACAGACTTCGTGCTCGGCAGCATACCTAGGAGTAGACGCCAGTCTTGTCCTTGTTTTATTTTTAATGTCTTTTTATTTATGTACAACTACGGGGAACGGCGGGATGGGGCTTTTTAGCACCTTTTTCTACCCTTGGCATTACGAGACATTTTAGTCTGTACACTGGTTTCACCAGGTCCTATTCAGGGATGAATTCATTTCGCGTTTTCAAGTGATGCTCAGTATCCGTCTGTCTGTAAACCGCGGCTCTCTGTCCTGATGTTCCCATGGGAAGGGTCGCCAGCAGTCCCATGCATCTCGGGGTGGGAGGTCTTTGGGTTCGGGGTAGATTGTGCATTCTTGCCAAATAAGGGGTCCGGGCTCTGACGATGATGCTATTCGCTCAATGGAAGTGCGATAATAGAGGAAAGGGGGAGGTTGTAATGGTTCGTGGCATATGTATCGGTTGGCTCTCTTTCTCTGGCCATTGCGGCTGTATCCTCCGGGGCGAATCTCCTGATGAGTAGTACTCTCGAGACTATGCGCGTACTATTATCATTGCTGCTGACGGCTTCTACACGGTATCCAGCTTGTTAGATTGGACTGTTTCCAAGATGCAAATAGAGAACCACGACGCTACTCCAGCAGAAGAGAGTGACAATTGGACGATCGCCATGACGGATCGCAGCCACGGTAAGTCGACAGAACCAGCCTCTTCAAGCATTGCTTGCCATTCTCTTCTTAACGAGAAATAAATGCAGTTGACGGGAGCCACTTCTCCTGCGCTTCAATAAGTGCGCGCCGTTGTTCTTCTTCACGATAGCATTTGCCGTGTCTAGTATCCTGCTCTCTCTCTCTCTCTCTCTCTCTCTCTCTCTTTTTTATTCTTCTTTTTTTTCACGATGCCAGTAAGCATTCCTTTCGTCGAGGGTGTTTGGGTTAGTTTGGTTGGGTTGCCTTCTCTGGATTGGCGACTGACTACTCCAGGTTATTATTGGCACCTTAACTGTA
The DNA here is from genome assembly GCA_030867305.1 of Colletotrichum zoysiae. Classification (NCBI taxonomy): domain Eukaryota; kingdom Fungi; phylum Ascomycota; class Sordariomycetes; order Glomerellales; family Glomerellaceae; genus Colletotrichum; species Colletotrichum zoysiae. The sequence continues at coordinate 9,845 of MU843028.1, read as the reverse complement.
GCATACGATAAAGATTTTTCAGATATGCTATCGCGAGTTTACGGGGTCGTTTTCCCCTCCCTCGTCTCTTGATTCTTTTCTCTTTCTTTTTCTCCTGCTCCCCCACTCACCAGCAGTGATGACACCGGTAGCCTTTGTCTCCGAGCAGGGCTGAGGTGGCTTGGCGGACGCAACGCCCGGTCAGACTTTGGGGGAGGAGTGTTTCCGAAGGCAGCCGATAATCATCCGATCTAGATTCGAGGCTTGTGCGAGGCGAGGGGGGCGTAGCATACAGCAACAGGGCGACGAAAAGAACGTGGTTCTTCTTTTCTTCAAAGCACAGGCCAGCAGGCAGGGGCGTGGGAGCGGCAGCAAGAGCGGCGGAAGATGGAATTGAAATCAAGCTGCGGTTTAGGTTTCGGCGGGCATTTTGATGAAGTTTTGCAGCAGAGGACGGCACAACGCCGAGGAAGTTTCGGCGGCGATGGCCGGAGGACTCGGCGAGAAGGTGGGGCGGGGCATTCGAAACGGAGGAGATGGGGTGCCTTCCTCCCTTTTTCTGTGGAGACGCGCCAAGAGCGTGCCGGATCCGGATCGGCGGTGGATAAAAATAGAAGAAGAATGAGGGTCCAGCCAGAATCTGCCGAGGTGTGTGAAGTGGCGAGTAACAACTACCTATCGTAGTGATAGTACCTACCTACCTACCTAGGTACCTACAATACGATACGTGCATCGGCTATCTAACTGATAGGCGAATACGCAGTAAGCCAGTTTACATCGTACATGTTGAATGTATCCGTAAACTACCTACCTGGGTAGCGGTTTACCTAAGTACACAGGTACAGTACAGGTAGTTTGAGGAGGCAAGCCAAGCCAAGCCAAGCCAAGCTCGACCAAGGTCCATTCTTGACGGATTGGCATCGAACCAAAGTTGCATGCACCCGACTCCTCCTCCAGGCCAGGGGCTCATTCCCGGGATTCTAATGCCTGTCTTGGCGGGGTGTTCGGGCACTTGTCCTTGTCCGACAAGCAAGTCGGTCTACCTACTTGCAGCCCTAAGCCCGGGCAGTCAGTCGAGCGACTAGTGAGTGAGGTATTCCGGGTGACTGTGTCAAGAGGGTTGGGTAGGTAGGTAGGCATTTGGGTGCTGACCGGCCCACTCGTGGAAGCCTGCTTCGAACGTTCCATGGTGTCTTGCTGTGGATGCTTTCGTCTAAGCCGACCGACTCTGCGTGGGCAGTAGTGTTCATTGATTAATTGCTTGCTGATCCGACGGGAAGCCGTGCAGGGCAGTCCATGGAGTCTGACATGAGAGCTATTTGTGGAGGACCTCGGCACAGTCGCATGTCGTATCGTATACCTACAAGCACCATTTGGAGGCATTGCATTTGCTGAGCAGATGGGTAATTAGCGTGCTCACTCAGTGGGTAAGGTAGGTAGGTAGGTAGGTAGATGGTGCACAAAAGTTTAAACTGCTGCCTGATTGATAGCGGGGCGCTGATTGGCACTAGGCGTACACAATGATCTGCAGGCTTGTAATGTAGCGTATACACTGGTCATTGCTTAAATCTGTATGCGAGTCCAGGTATCTCGTACATGGTGGCAATGGTAGACGGGGAATTTATGGGGCTGGTGCAACCATCGGGACGCCCGACCAGTCGGGCCTGGCCAACAATATTCAACAAGGTACATAGGTAGGTAGTTTACGATGCTCTGGATGGAGCATACGAAGTGGGGGTTTACCGGGGGATGAACCATGGCCATGTTCGACCTGAATTTGCCTCCTCAGTCCCCGAGTAACGTATGTACGGATCGTCGCAGCAGATCTGGCAAAGAGGACGGTCCTATGTACCTATTCATACAGTAAACCACATACTACGTAGCAGTCGTCGGTAAGAGGTAGTGAGTGCACTAGTAGTAGGTACCTATGCATCGTACATTTCATTACAGGGGGGGGGCATGTCTGGCCAATGCCGCGACGGAATTCCGCCAGTCTAGTGTAGTACCTGTATGATGCGGTAGTAAGAGCCAAGCCAAGTAGGCATGGAATGGTGATAGAAGATGGACGTTTATACACGGTTCTGAATATTGCTTGTAGGCCTGAGTTTTCTGCCCATTTTGGCAAATAGTATCCGTCTCTACCCATCTTTCTCGGTACCCGGAATACGTATGTATGTACGTAGATACGTACCTACCTAGGTACATTACCTATCTACCTACCTAGGTAGGTAGGAAGGGATACCTGCCTCTGTATTGATGAAGTAGGTACCGTATCTAAGTAGGTAAGTAGGTAGGTAGGTCGATACAGCGGAAAGACAGGTACGTACCCTCGACTCTCTCGATTATACCTGCCTTACCTTACCTCCGGCATAATACCTGACTGGCTACGAATACTCCGTCGTCGTCGTTCAGGGTTCCTCATCCTTCCAAACCTCCATCCATCCATCTTCTTCCCTCGCCATTCCGCCCTTTTTTCCCTTTGCCTCTTTCCGACCCAATCTCACAAGAGCCAAGGACGACAGCATAACCAAAACACAACACAGCACAACTGGACGTACCTACCTACCTACCTACCTACCTACCTACCTAGGTACCTAGTCACAGCAGCCACATCACATACCTAGGTACGTTCCTCGCCTTCGACCTTTGACATCGACCTCGACGTCCATACCCGCCAACTGAGGCTTGCTTGCTTGCCTGCATCATCGATCGCCTGACGAGCGAGGCGCCGAGGGGCTGTACTTACTTTTCTGCTGTGCTGCATCGACCGACGACAGCCAACGTGCAAGGCCTTGAATATCCACCCGGCCTTCGGGACGTGCTGTGCATCAGACTGACTACATACACTAGGTACACTACCCGACCTCCCCTTGCGACTCGCCATACATAGCATTCCTTCCTCGATTACCTACCTAGGTAGGTACATTGCATTACATTTCATTACATCAGCCAGCGTACGGGCGGGCCACTCTCACACGGGGGACGCAGTATTTCTTTCATTTTAATTCTGCTGCCTCGGCCGCCCTCCATACACTCGCTCTCACACCTCCTCACGCTTCGCCCATCACCTGTCATCAGGTCCCTGGCCTGACCAATCCTTGCTTCCCTGAGCCCCTTCTGGCGTCCTTATTCCCACATCCCTCGGACGGACGCCCTGCGCCGGCTCTGCTTGCTTGGGTCCGTCCCTTCTCTCGAGACTCCTGTCCACGTCTCTGCCGGGACCGTGTCTTGACTTGTTCAGCCACAAACCTCTCCCCTTCCTTCGTCTTCCTCTCGCCGCCGCCGCCGCCGCTGCTTCTCATCCATACGAACCCGACACACTCATCTGCCTCGCTCCAGCTTTAGCCCCTTTACCACTGCAGGGCCCAAGAAGAAAACAGCCCGCTTCGCTTCGCTTACATTGGAGTGATGAACCGCAGCACCGCCCAATCTCATCTCACCTCTCCTCATCGCCAGGCACATCCACCAACTAACAACCTACGCTAGCCGTCTCACTTGACCTGCTGGTTGCCCATCGTTGCTCTACCTACCTAGGTACATCACGCATACCTTTGACACTAGCGTCCAAGCCAAAGCTCGGCCCCATACGTACGTACGTACGTACATACATGCATACATACATACCTACACACGCACACCACCTACCCATTCATCCGACTGTATCTCCGCTTTGTCCTTATCCTTTCGCTGGCTGGCTCAGGCCGCCCTCGAGTCTAGCACACCTGCGCCTCGCCTCGGCCCACCTACTCCTCCCATTCCAGATATCAATCGCCGACGTCCCCTCCCCTCCACTTCCCCCTTTGCCTATGAGCGCTCTCTGGCGGACAGAGCCTATCCCACCTCAGTTACATGACGATATGGCGTCCAGTTCGAGCCGACGGCCTCAAATTTTTGTGCACTTCGAGTTTGGCGTCTCCTTTTCACCTAGGCATGCCCCCAACCAGCATTCCGCCACCTACACCTCTCGCGGCTTCCGCGATCGAGCCCAGCAGTTTCCGAGACAAGTCCCGCCGCTGAACACAAATTATCTGGCAGAACCCACCTACCCAACATACCAGCCGACACGCTCTTCACCCCCCATCCTGGACTACCATCAACCTCTGCCCCAACCGGGCCAGCCGCCACAGTACGATCCCAGCAGGCAGCCTCGACGGGACAGCCGGTCGACTTCATCGCACGAGAGAGGTAGCTCTGCTCCTCCGCCCTGGAGCGACAGCCCGTGGGATGCCGAGCCCGATGCCCTGGGCAGTTCAGCTTTACCGCGTCAAAGGCCACGCCCTCATGACACCCCTGATTATTGGAAGGAATTGCCCGAGGTTCCCTCACGCTTCAGACTGGGGGAAGACGAGCTGCCTTGGTCAGCATCAGCATGGCCTCGCGAGCTTGGCATGCCGGACGATTCCGAAGTTGACGACTATTCTTCCGAGCTGTCGATGAAATTCCGTGACGTCTCTCTGGCCAACGCCGCACCAGACCCCAGGGACATGGACGACTCAGGACGGAGACAAGAGCTGGAAGCGCTGTCTGCGGCAATGATGACGGTAGACAATGGGTTTGAGAACCAGTGGTGGTACCAAGGGGAGCGGCAACAGACCTCGATGCTGCTAATAGGCCTGCCCACGTCCATGGCATATGCTACCGCCACGTCGGCCGCGGAAGACGTACAGCAAGGGCCTATGCACCAGCCCAGTTACGACAGCAGGGAGTCCATGGGATGGGCTAACTGCCAGGACGACCCTCACACGAGCATGCTGAGCGCTACAGTTTATGATCCCAGTGTTTTGATCTCGCCCTTGTCTGAGTATGCAAGCCCGCGCATCCGTCGCTCGATGACAACAAGATCGGAGGAGCTGTTTCTGTACAGCTGAATGAATTTCTCCAAGGATGTTGGCACTGAAAAAGAAGATGAATATATCTTACACGGCGTATGGTTCTCATTCAACGGAATGGATCGCGGAGGTCCGCGAGGCGCAGTGCATTTACCATGGCCTAGCCCGGAAACCGGGATTGCCTGATTATGAGCATGGAGCATTGGATCATGTCATGGAGGAGGATATATCCTATAAGTCGTCGAGTCTTGGGGGGGCGGAGGGCTGCTACCCAGCTTAATCTGGCGCACAGCGGAAGACCACAGCTATCCGCTGCCGCTCAAATAATAATTTCACGTTTCAAAAGCTCTGCTTCATTTCTCCTGGAACACGTCATCTAGGCAACATATGAAGAGCAGCATGAGCAGAATTGCCTCCAGAGAACAAAAGCCAAAAAAAACACACACACACACACGCGCGCGCGCGCAATGTGCCCGTCAAAGACCGTCGTTTCGGTCAAGTGACTCGTTCCAGTTATTCTGGTAAAAACATGCCCTGACTGGGATCGACCAATGAGTCAAACGACCGACAACTTGCAGAGCAGCAACGACGCCAGTCAAACCGGGGTTGCGAGCTAAGGGATTGATAAGACTGCCCAGACCTAACCAAATCGAAACGACTGCTCCATCACGTCGCCAAATTTAGAACGGGAACATGCACTATGAGCTGGCCTCACCAATTGTGCCCTTCAAATCAACATGTGTTGCTGACCGCCGCGCTATAATATCGGCTTCTGTCTCGACGGAGCGGTTGTTGGTCTTGGGAAGATACGGGGGAAAGAAAACACGGGGAAATGGAGGGAAGAGAGCCCGCCATGCCGTTGCACCATCACCATCAATGTATGGACGGCCATGACGGCTTTCACGTCACAGGATCCCGCTCCGGTCTTGCAACATTGTCACCCCTTGTTTCTCTCCTGTCCTGTTTTCACCAGCGACGCCAAACCAACGTCGCGAGCGAGTATTGGGCATGAAATCTACACTGTATTATTCTAACTAAACAACTATTACTGTGTACCTGACAACCTCACGAAGGGACGCCTGGATAGATAGTACCTTGGTGATCCGCCCGTCGGTTGCGTGCGCCGCTCGCCGCCACAGTCAAGGGCCCAGTAGACAGGCCCAGGCCTTTGGTTGAGACGCAGTGTCAATGTTTCCGAGACCTTTTGCCGATTCCCGTGTATTGATGGTTTGATGTAGGTAACTGCCGTGGTAATGGGGGAGCTGTCAATGACGAGGTTGTTTAAAGAAGACGACGACGGAGGCGACAGGGACATGTTGAAACGGGGGATGCCTTGTCAGGTCACCCCACGCCGGGGCAACCCGGTCGGCTCGGCCGTTTCATCCCATGAGGCGCGGGGGATTCATGAGATGGCACCAACCGGCACAACCACTCTGCACAGGAGAATCTCGTTTACCCACTGCGTTCTCGTTTATGCCAAGCCGGGTGCTTGACTCTCGGCGGCTTCTGTGAAAGCCGATCCTGGGCTTAGCGGAGGTGGACAAAGCCGCCATTGACATCTGAAGGCTTTTCATGGGCCTCGAGCCAGGCTCGCTCTCGGGTCACGTCGTCGGTGCAGTCGTCTGCATTGCCGCGGTGTATAGAGAAAACGTCGGGGTATCGCATAGTGGGGTGGGTCGGTGTCACATTCATTGAGTTGACGGGCAGGGCCCATTTGGAGCGAGTATGGCTTCATAGTCGCCTCGGACTGTACGGCATCGATACACACCCATATCCGCTGCTCTGGTCTTGTCCGCTTGCTGTCTGAGGGCAGACTGGCGAGCATTGACTCGTCGCGGCCGTGGGTCTACCTGCCATCTTCTGGAAGAAAGCTCCTTTATTGACCTCCCCGCACTGCTGTGTCTCCCATGGTCTTGTCTCAAGTCGTTTTTTCTTGACTCGGAGACGGTATTTGTAGCCCGGAGGCCGGGGGGGACGTTTGTTGTCGGGGAGACAGAGCCAGGCAGCCCAACAACCGGATCTGGGCATCATCTTTTTTGTTTTGTTCCACTATTTAAACAAGATGAGTCTCATGGGACCCCCCAGCAGTTATCATGGAGCGACCAAGATGGGATAAGCAGCCCGAGATGGGAAGATGGTATAGTAGCAAAGTATGCTTGAACACGTCAGTCACATCGTTGGACCAGCAATCTCGAGACGTATTGCCCTCCCCATGCTAATGCCAACACACCGTCGTAGGTCGCATGTAGTTGCCAGACAATGCAGATACAAGGCCAGCTGCTTACAGGTCTTTGGAATGGGGTATACTGAACGCAGCACCGACGGCGGTAGTATAAACGTTGCTGTGGTAGTGCTGCTGCATCTGCCACGACTGCAAGGCGGGTCTACAAATGCGACGGGTCGTCGACCGTAGCTTCTTCGGAATCTTCTCGGGGATAACGTGGGAGCCGGAAGATGACACCAGGTAGCAATAACAACGTAGAAAGATGTGGACATTGGTCGAGGGCAGCTGGCACTAGGCAGCGAGATTTTGCCCCGGGGAAGAACGAGGGCGATCCCCTGGCGTCTTTCACCCTCGGTGACTGCACTTGAATACACAAATACCCGAGATCGAGGAATTTGTGTGGTGTTGGCATGGATAATGGTGGCAGTGTGTTTGCTTCTACGCCCGGTAAGGTGTCTTCTCTGAGGATCAGCCCATCTCATCATGTCGAGGACTATCCGAGTGGCATGAGTTATGGCCATCGCTGTGAATAAACCAATCTTGGCTGCGGGCGAGATTCGAGAGTGGAAATTGTTGAGATTCTTCTCGTACCACGTGAGTATTTGCGATCCTTCACGAAGCACGGAAATACGGATGTCTTGAAGCTCCGAACTTCCAGGCGTATATGACGGAGACTAGGGAGCCCGGTTCCGTCTCCTGTTGCTCCTCCGCGGACCAGACAAGACGTCCTTCGCGCCCGGGCATGAGTGGAGGTTCTCTGGAGCCCTTTTTAATGGTTCCATGGACTCGATGTTGTAATGCTCATTGATGAAGTCGGGAAGCACAACCAGAGGCCTCATGGCTCATCATGTGAACGTGGACATTCCTTGGTAACAGCGGGTTGGAGTTCCGAGATATGCTTGGTTTCAAACAGTATGCTCCCAAGCTCGTACTGCTGGGCACATCATAATACTCTTTGAAAACGCCAGTTCCTAGTCAAAGGTATAAATGGAGGTCTGGGACGGAAGAATGGCGAGTCACTCCACCCCTACCATGGCGTACTGGGCTCCGGAGGATAAGTTCATCCCGGTTGGGCACATGTCGGATCGCTTGACCATCATTCCATGACAGCCGTTGCGCAAAAGCAAAAGAATGAGAAAGCACACCGCTTCTTCGAGCTTAGTCGCCAGATATCCCAGAGGAGACATAGGTCCGGCTACGTGTGACTGGTCAAGCCCCCACGGGTTGATCAATGAGCCGACCCCAATAGCTCCTCCCAATAGCTCCTCCGTGTTTACCGTCCCAGTCCCAGGGTGAAACCTGGCTCGATCTAGCTCCTCCACTGCGGCGGCGGGTTTACGACACTCCAGACGTATTGATGACTCGGCACGGGTGTCTGTTCCTCGCAGAAAAGGAGGGGTAGCTGCGGTTTATCCTGCTGCCTGGAGGCGGGTAAGAATGTGCCGTGACGGGGATGTCTGAACCCCAGTGTACGTACGTGGGAAATGGGGTCGGCCCTACTTGGGATCTACTCATGCCCACAGTTGATCCATCGGGCAACTTATTCGATTACAATCCTAAACAACTAAGCTTGTTGCATCGTCCGTCGCTGGCGCCGTATGAGCATGGATGGCGATCCTGCTCCGACACGGTAGTGCGCTCTCGACAGAGTCGGTCGTGGTTGTAGATCCACTTTGGGAAATGCAACATGCAGCCAAAATTGAGCGGCAAGAACTCGAGAGAGAAAAAAAGGCCCAGTTGGCGTCTTGGCTCGAATATGCCTGCGAGATGTAGACTGTTCGAACCGAGCACGGGCTATCGCGCCAGGAAACCCCATATCCAAAGCATTCAAAACCGGTGTGTGTGTGATATGTCGTCCATGAGCTCCTATTCATGATCTAACCTGGGTAGGCTCTAGAGACCCTATTCGGCTGCCTGGTCGTGTTGTACAAAACGCCGGCGCAAAAGGCCACACAAGTGACATTACTTTCCCATCACCCACCAATCCTTTCCACCGCCTCGTCCAGCCAGACAGCGGCATCGTCTTGACTTCCCCGTTCTCTGCCATCTACAGCCCCAGCTGCTCCGCAAAAGGGCCGTTGAAATTTATGAAGGGCCGGTGGGCGAGGAATCCCTCTGTGACATCCTCGCTGCCCTCCGAGGTGAGTGTGACGCAGGGGAGCATGACGCTGATGCGGTGTCACCTGTCGCCCGCCAGCCACGCGCATCTGTGTGATCATGCGGACGCCGAATGAAAAGGGGTTGTTGACCATTGCTGAAACCCCCGAGGCCAAAGACGAGTCCCCATTTGTATAGATTATCACCTCCTTCCCCAGGTGACGCGCCATGTATGGGATATGTGTTGTCATCTTAAGGCTCTCTCTATCATATCGAATGGGGGCGCCTTGGAGCATCTTGGACGTTGTTTTCTGCTCCATATGGAAATGGAACAGTGTTAAGAGGACTTTCGAGGAGCGTCTTGTAAAGGGATCCCGTGTATAAGCATGACGGGGGCGCCATGACGGTGTGTGTTGTCTCTGCCTTTCTGCTAGGCGAGAAGTAATGAACGTTCAAAGCTCGGCTACCTAGCTTAATACTTGCTGGAAAGGCAGCGAATGTAGCGACCTGTGGGAGATGTCGGGGAGGGCATGGCATGTCTCCGACATTTGGGGGGGGAGTTGCCGAGATGATCGGGCCCGATGTGGGGCAGCCCGCAGCCCGCACCGGCGAGGCAAAAAGTCTCCGAGAAAAGGTGCCGATTCGTTTTGCTCGGATGACCAAGACTGCGAAAGTGTATGGGCTACGGGTTTGCAGCAAGACGGTTTGGTCCCCCC